>JASDQU011101793.1:8700-30667 GCA_032191745.1 Picea mariana
TGACCTTTGACCAATTTGGTAGGCTTTACTTCAATGTTGAACTCAATCATCTTTGCAATCCATCTTGCCCGCTTTCCGTCAATATCCGGCTGAGTCAAAACATCTTTTACAGAAGAAGAAGGAACATATGTGATGACCTTTGAATGAAGGATATAAATTCTGAATGATTTTAAAGATTTTATGAGAGTGTAAGCTTGTTTCTCGATAGGGTCATACCTCAGTTCAGCGTCCCTGAGTGTCTTGCTGAAGAAAGCCACAGGATGATCAAAGTTTTCCTCATCTTTCTGAAGCAGGACTGCTGCCACTGTGTCATAGGAAGCAAAAGAAAAGATATAGAAAGTCTTACTGTAATCTAGGCTGATCAGAATCGGAGACTCGATGATTGCTTGCTTGATATCCTGAAAAGAGTTTCTCACGTTATCTGTCCATTTTATCTCAGCCCCCTTTTTCAGCATGCAAGTAATGTGTTTGACTAATTCAACAAAATTGGGCACAAACCTTCTGACAAAATTTATCTTACCAAGCAATGATTGAATGTCCTTCTTTGACCTTGGCAAGGACAGCTTTTGAATTGCCTCCACTCATTCTGGATCAATCATTACACCTTCGGCTGAGACGATGTGACCCAAGAGCTTACCCTTTCTTAGAGAAAACTGGGATTTCTTGGGGTTCAATGAGATCCCGAACTGTCTGCATTTTAAGAACACTTTTTTCATATGTTTCAGATGCTCCTCATGGATGCCGGAATATACTGTTATATTTTCAAGGTATATGAGAACAAACTTGTCCTTTTCTCCCACAAATGCTATATCCATGGCCCTTTGGAATGTGGCCCCGGCATTCATTAATCCAAAGGGCATCTTGGAGTACATAAAGGTACCCCAGGGTGTGGTAAATGCAGTCTTATCCTGATCATCAGGATGGACAACAACCTGATTGTAACCGGAAAAGCCATCAAGAAAGGACATGACCTTTGCCCCTGAAATCCTCTGTAACAAGTGTTCCATCTTAGGAAGAGGATAGTTGTCCTTTTTAGAGCATTTGCTTAGATTTCTGAAATCTACACACAATTTGACCTCACCATTCTTCTTCCTTACGATCACCAGATTGGCAATCCATTTGGAATATCTCAAGGGAACTATGATCTTGGCATCTAGGAGTTTTTTAATTTCTCTCTCAATCACTGGCAGTAGTAGAGGACTGATAGGCCTGAGTTTTTGCTTGAAAGGAATAGTGTATTTTTCAAGAGGTATCTTATGCTGGATAACATCGAGATCATAAGTCTTTAAATCACTATATTTCCAAGCAAACACATCGGAAAATTCCTTCAAAACGCTACAGTAATTTGACTTCTCATCAGCAGTCAATTCAGAAGACAAATTAATAAACTTGGGCTGACTTTTACCTCCTATGTCATGCTCTTGAACAGCTGGGTCTTTCTCCTTTTTGTCTGGCCGGTACAGGACATCATTCTGATCAAACAACCTTTCCAGGGGTACCAAACCTCGGGGTATATAATTGTTTGGTAATTGAATAATGTCATGCTTTCCCAACTTCTTCTTTAGCTCAGGTTCCTGTGACTCTTCTTCATTAAGATTCTGTTGATCAATGTGCAAATCAGAAAACTCATCGACCACTTGGAGAAATCTGTTGAGCTCGTCATCATCCTCAAAGACTTTCCAATATTTGACATTATCAGGTAAGGAGGGTCGGTATTTTACTTGAATCTCATATTTGAGCTTAGGGGGCATGGGAGGAATGAATGTGCTGGCTGAAATAGCAAGAGAATCAACGAGATGATTCATATCCCTTAGTATGTATGAGATTTCAAAAACAGAAAAAGAATCACGCAGCTTCCATACCTCGTCTCTGTAAGCTTTTAATCTAACATGCTTAGCTTGAAAGGTGTTGTTCACCTGCTGCACGATGAGGTCTGCATCTCCCAACACTTTCAAACCTTTTATCCCCATCTCTTTGGCTGAATTTAATCCCAGCAGCAGAGCCTCATACTCTGCTATGTTGTTAGTGGTTCTGAAGTCAAGCTTGAAAGACAAAGATGTGGTCTCCTTTGAAGGAGAGATCAGGACTACTCTAGCACCTGCTGAGTCTTTAGTGCTAGCCCCATCGAAGTACATAGTCCAGATTGCAATGCTTTCATTTTCAGCCTGTTGTTCAATAGGCTTCACTAGTTGCATAGGAGGTGATTGACCATCATCAATCTGAAGGATGCATGAACCAAAATCCGTATCCACAGCATAGATAGGATGATTTACGGAGTTCTTTCCATCACTAATAATATAAGCAAGCTGGTTTTCCCTATAAAGTCTTTTCATTTCCCCCCCAAACACTGGAATCGTAGCATAGGATAGATCCATCTGCAATGTACCTCCTAATCTTTTTCCCCATGAACGAGACAAAAGCAGCCCAAACTTAGGTGGAATATCAGCAACCACCACGTCCATAACCATGCTCCTCATGGGCAGTTGAGCAAGGTTAATGACAAGGTCTTTGATGAGGCCTAGACACTTGAATTTCCCAGAATCAAAGGAGAATAGGTCTTGATATGGTTTGGTCACCTCCAGACCAAGCTCATCCATCACCGCTTTTGACATAAGATTATGTGACGCCCCGAAGTCAAGCAAACAATTGTGAAGGAGTTTGTCATGAACATTTAAGGATATGTAAAATGGTGGACAAGAATCGTCACGGTCTTCTATCATGGGCCCTATGGTCACTTTAGGCTTATCATCTTGTAGGTTAACAAAATCATCTAATGGGGAGGTCTTAGGATCAAGAGATTTTAGGATGGCTACTCTAAAGATTTCGTTCTTCATGAGTTCAGTTAAAGGCATCGGTATCTTGACTTTTTGAATTTCTGATTCAAAATTGAAAGAGAAAGATGATTTGTCTGAAACCTTTACCTCATTGGAAGGAGCTTTTAGGCTGACATGTTCCTTGACTGGAGGTTGAGTTTGTTTCTTCTGCTGTTTTGCTGGAGGGGGGGTCTGTTTTTCAAGGGCAGGATGTTGCTTGACAGCAACCTCTTTACTCTTCACAGGAGCAGTATCTTCCTTATCCTTCACAGGAGTAGAGATGGGTGTTTTTGGACCAGCCTTCTTAGATCTTAAGTTGTAGCCTTTCTGATCATCTGTCAGGTAGATAGCTCCTTCCACACTTGCTTCCTGAATTTGTTGATCCATCAGGGCCTCTTCATAGTCTACCTGTGTTAAAAATGACGGATCATTTTCATCACCAAAACAGTTTATTTCATTCGCATCTTCAATTTCATCAGGAGGTGGTTGTTGCTCTTCATCTAACACTGCATTTTGAAAAGGTGGTCTGACACTCTGATCATCAACTGGATTTCTATCTCTTTGAAGTATCTGAACTGGTGGATTGTTCCTCCTGTACGGAAAAGCATTTGGATTCCTCAGGGCAAAAGTATTTGGCTCTTTTGCCTTTGTTGGTTGCTGATTTTGGATTTTCAATTTGGACATTTCGGAAGTCAGACTTTCCAGCATCTTAGAAATTTTTTCCATCTTACTGCTAGAAGAAGAAGAGGAGGGCTCAACAGCAGTCTTCTTATTCTCAGCCCTTCCTTTAAGCTTCTGTGATGCTGTAATGTTGGACTCAACCTCAAGAGTAGCATCTTGCATTAAAGCAAGCATGGCTGATCATCTTTCTCTAAGGATAAGACAGAACTTTGCGTCAAAGGCAGCAGAAAATGTGATCTTTGCCGATGCATCACTTGGTTTAATCTCTGTAGGGATCTTACCAAACATTTTATTGAATCTCTTGATAAAGTCTAAGACCGATTCTCCATCTCCTCTCTTCAAATTTCCAAACTCAGAAATGTAGTATAACAGATCTCTTCTTTCTCCCCAATGCTTCAAGAATGATGCATCTAATTGTTCAATGCCAGTGATTGAATTTGCTGGCAGCTCCTTGAACCACTTTCGGGCTTGGCCATCCAAATTCTGAACAAAGACTCTAGTCCACACATATTCTTCTGAAATATTTATGTTTTCTGCATAAGCATAGAATGCTTCAATGTGTTCTTCAGCAGTATACTCCCCTGCTCCTGTAAACTTTGGCATATATTTCTGGTAGTCACCTGTTGGCATGGCAGACAGGGGATTTGGCAAGACAAGTGGGGCATATATGTTGGCCAGAATCTATTCCATTCTGGTCAAAGGGGCAGCCATGACACTCTTAGTGATTGATACAGACGAAGAGCTTGTAGGAGATAATGGAGGGGATGAGGGACTCATAGGAGATGATGGAGGAGAATGAATTACCTGAGTTAGAAATTAATGACTGTCTCACTTCACCCTGAACAGCAGTTTCAGAAGTCGGTGGGAAATAAGAGGCTTTATAAAACTGGCTGAGCAACAAAGCTAGGTTTTCTTCACCCTTAGAGGACAAATCATGGAGAATTTCCTCAAGGACAGGCAGATTTGTGTAAGTGTGTAAAACACCTTTCGAAGGTTTGATAGGTGATGAATCAAAAGAAGATGAAGAGGAATTTTCTTTCTGTTTGGAGGATTCTGTATCAAATTCTTTTGGATGGGATGAAAAGTCAATCTCAGGAACAGAATCAGTGATATTAGAAGAAAATGAAGGTTCTTCTACCTTAGAAACTTGAGATGAAATTTGAATTTCCTGAGACTTTTAAGTTTCAGCAGGGGATTTAACCAAAGACTTTTCAGATATGAAAGGATGAGTATCAGCTTGAATACCTGAATCAATTGCGCTTGCAGATCCAGAAGCCTGTCTTTGTAAAGCTTTGCCCTTGCTGATGATATTCTCTGGATCAGGAACTGATGTTGTTAATGGGCCTTCTGGGTTTTCCCTGGTGTGAGCTCGTTTAGGAGCCACTTCGTTTCAATGGAGTCGCCAGATAGAAAATGTACAACCTGATAGTGTCTATTTCTTGTCTATCATCAAGAACTAGATCTATGTCGTCTCCCAGAGAAGCTGAGCTTCGATCTCCTCTCCCCGACAACGGCGCCAATTTGTTATCACTCCAGGAAACTCTCCTAGGTTGTAAGTCGGAGATGCCTGGTAACTAACTCTTTTTGGGAAATGTTTTCTCAATATTTGATATGGTATTTGGATCAAGATGAATATCTAGGGACTGGACTGTGTTTTCAAGACTGTCTAGGAATACAAAATCTCACAAGGCCTTCTAGCAATGCAGTCAGACAAGGTTTGATTAAATGGGGAAAGAAAACAGCTATTGAACCAGATTATACTTCATACAAACAAGCACAATGGGTTTAATAACCAAGGAAATAACTTATGATTATCAGCTAAAACAATCAACCAGTGAGATGACAATCACAAGCAGATTAAATGAGCATCAATAAAGAACTTTCACTCATAAGCTATCATAGAACAGAGGAGAAAGATCTGACATCACAACTGAAGGAAGCTTGCAATTTTCTATAAAATAAGAATAGGTCTTTTGATTACAGTAACAGCATAGTAGCATCCAAAATCGAACCCCTGGTTCCCCTTCTATCCTAATATTTATAGCATTACAAAGTAGTTGTTTGATCCTAAAAACATGGATCAAATCAACTAAAAATAGCAAGTCAAAATCTGTTGCAAAATAAGTGGGATGTTTCCTCAAAATGAGGTCAACCCCAGATCTCTCTCTCTGTTGATGTGTTGGTGTAGTGTAGAACAGCCTCCCAAGGCTACATGATGACTTTCAAATAGAGATCAAGTCGAACTGCTGATGTGGCTAGGTGTCCTGCTTTCTGTTTTAATTAGAAATGTCCATAACCTTTGAAATAACTTCTTTCTCCATAATATGCCAAAAATATTGCTGGGCTGGACCTGATAATTCATGAGACATTCATTGGAAAAGATCCTGAATCATTTCATATCAACAATCCCTAACTTGGGTAAAAACTTGTTCAATTCTGGACACACAGGCTTTCGGTGGTTGTCTGGGAAGATTTCTAGGTGAGTTATCCACCGAAAGCGCCTCTTTTCAGTGGTTAATGAGCACACAGTGGGCTCGCCTAAACAACCGAAAGTCAATCTTTGAAGAGTTTCAAAATTGCAAAAATGGCTGTCTTGAATACTCTTTAGCACTCAAACCTTCTTAGATACTGTAGTCCTAATTCGAGCAGACCTACGAACCTTTGATGACTGTGAAGGGGAATCTATTACATCTATTATAGTTGTGGCTAAATTAGCCAAAGTATCCAAACCAGTTTGTTTTTCTTCAGGTGCTTCAAACTTCTTTAGCTTGAGCGTCAAAATCCTGAGTTGCCTGTATAATTTCATATTCTCTCTAATCAACTCTCTGTTTCTATCTTTGATTCTATCATGTTTTTGTTTAAGAGTTTGATTCTCTTTGAATAGCTCAGCATTTCTCTCTGTGAGGTCTGTGTTTGCTTTTTTAATTACCCTCTCCAGGACCTCCATCTCATAGATCTCTCTTAGCAGCATGTTGATTTTCTTTGTCTTACCTTTCTTAGGCCTGCTTGAAGAAGCTTCGGCTTCTGATGGCCTGTGTGTTTTTGAAGGCTTTGATGGAGGTATATTTATCTTCAGTTTTGCATCCTGTTTGATCTGCAAGTTGTCCTGTGTTTTTACCATCTCCTGCTCTGAATCGGAGTCACTATATGGTAAATTGAGAGGGTTTTTTTCTATGACAGGGTTTCTGTCTTCAAGCTTTAATTTCCTCTTGGTTCCTCCCTGCTTGTTGGGTGATGCCTTTACAGAATCCCTGGACATTGAAATCCCTTTCCCCCTCCTGTGACTAGTAGGATCATTCCTGCTTCTAGACTTCTTTGCTTTTATCTCTAGAGGTTTTTCTGTCTGAAACTCATTCCAGAACAAGAAGAAACTCCACTCTATTTGCTTCCTCTGAAGAGATTCTTTGACAAGGAGAGTAATCAATCCCTGATGTGATATTCTACTTGCAACTTTAGTAGGCTGAGTTTTTACCTGTTTTTCCATCTTAATCAGGGTTCTATGAAAGAAATAAGGTATGTTTAAGTGTTCTTTGCCTGTGAAGTGGTTCAACAATTCAAAATGGTAGTACATCACCCTGTTATAACGCCCTTCACAGGTTATGTATACCAAAATCGCCTTCATAAGGGTCTGCCACTTCGGTTCAAGATAGGACATAGGAATATCCTTCTTCCAAGTCAAAGTTTTATGCACTGGCAAAAAATATGATCTGAATTCAACATTTGAGGGTGAAGAGGTTTTAAACCAGCAATCCCCTGTTCTGGACAACCCTGTGTATTCTGCAATAGATGCTTCATCTATAATGAACTCCTCCCTGACTATTCTAGCAATCCTTCCATCGTATGAGAGGGCAAATGCTTCAACAACTTGTTAGTGAAAGGTTGTCAATCTTTCACAATATGAGAAAACTCCGACCTGTTTAAAACATTCTGCAACCTCTGGATGATTTTCAAAATACCACATGCCATCCACTTCGGATCTCAAAGCAGGACTTGCTTTTGACATGGCTCAATACTAACTGTGTCTAAAACTGTGGGCAACAGGGTGTTTGGGAAACAACAGTTCTGGAAACTAGGGATACAGTCGATATCATTTATGAACAAATGATGAAATCATTTGACACAGCATAGGATTGATAAATTCACTAAAATATCGACTCACATTCGAATGACAGTCTGACTGGGGAAAGCCGAAACTTCCAATTTTCGGAGGCAATTGTATTTATGAAACTTTGAAAAGAAATAGCGTCCAGTCTTACCTGATGACCCGATCAGATTTCCTTGACTCGAGATGCTAGCTGAACTCGGAGACACCTTGCCAATCACCCGAGAAAGCGGGATCAGGATTTTGAAAACACGATTTGCTGGTAAAATTGCATGCTTGTAGTTATCTTCAGCGATCCTCGGGCTTCATTATAACACATTGCATTTTCAAATGAAAGAATGACCTGGTAATGATGATTGATGTATCTGCCACTGAAAAGGAGGGAAGCTTCGTGCAATCGTATCTGGCGATAACCGCTTCTGTGTGGATTTGAAATGATTAATGCAAAGGATAATATGCAGGTGCTTCGAACCTTTCGGATGAACATCACGACTGAGCATCATCTCCCACAATGTGAGCTTTCGACGGTTGTATTCCTCATCATTGCAACGATTTTTGACATCTGGCTCATGCGAAAGCACGAGCTTTATTTTTGCCCATTCAAACACTTTCGGTGGTTGCATGCCTTCTACCTTGACCCCTTTATCTGTCGAAACTGAACACTTTCGGTGGTTAATGAGCACACGGTGGGCTCGCCTAAACCACCGAAACCTGATATTTTGCCATTTTCTTGACCGAACCAAAATCAACATTACTTTTGAGCTTATTTTGGAATGACAGATTCTCTAACCTATCTAGAGAAATTTTGAAATCAAATTTAAAACTCAACCTATCATCTAAAAATCAAATAAAATCCAATGATTTATTTGGGGAGTTAACAAGCCTGATAAAGACAAGGAGCAAAGAAACATCTCTTCAGATAGGCCGGGAGATGTAAGAGAGGGCAGTGAAACAGGATAGGAAGGTGGTAAAGTTTGTGTAGTAGCAGGTAGATGAGTGGATGGGCAGGGAGACTGATGTAAATGGAGGGTTCCAGAAGGTTCTCTAGGAGGGTCCCCCTGAGGAAGAGTATCCAATCTCATGGTAAGAAGTGTAGAGTTATCTAATAAGTCCTTTTCCCAAGATGAAAGAGAGAAAAAGAGTGCCGGGAAGATGATCTTAAGCTTACCAGTGATGGAGTCCAGGTCAGGTGAAATGTCATCTTCAGGGTAGTCTGGAAGATTGATCTGTGTATTCAAATCTGGAGAGTCCAGATTGGAAGCAATTTCAAGCATACTTTCCTCTGACAGTTCATATTCAAGAGCGCTAGTAGAATACTTTCTCAGGTGGCCAGTTTGTCTACAGAGAGAACATCTGAATGGAATGTCAAGATAGTCTAGCTTCTGGCAAGTAAGATGTCCTTTCCAATCTATATCCAAAGATTCAAGAAGACCCTCATGTATGTCTAGTTCTACTAGAATCCTTGCCAGTTTTTTATCTGGGTCAGCAAGTGTCTTAGGATCCACACTGATGAAGCGGACCAAGGAGTTTCCAATGGCCATGAGAGATTTTTTGTTCTAGAGGTGAAGAGGTAGTCTAAGAAGGAGAACCCACAGGTGTCGAAGGCAGAAATAGTCCTGTGTAGGATCGAAACTCACTCGCCAATGCTTCAGCATGAGGCTGTTGTTATCCAGAGTCCAGAGATGCTCCAGGATAGTTGTTGAATCCTCAGGAGATTTAAACTGAAAGTGGAGACAACCACGCCCAAGATATGAGAGAGAGGGGACATATCCCAGAAGTGGCCACCATGTATTTGTCATCCAGTCATCCAGGTTTGTAGTGCAAAGGTGTCTGTAAGAGAGCCTACCCACAAGATTGCACAGGGCCATAGAGACTGAATCCTCCACGCCGATATCCATACCAAGAACGAGTTTATTCTTTGTTTTCTTCGAGGCCAACGGGTGTTGAAGAGTTTTCTTGCCCCCATGTGTACAAGCTCGAGTCTTTCAAGCAGCTCCAAAAAACTTAATGGATCGAGAGTGGTCGGGATAGCATGTGAACTTCTAAGGGAAGAGGACAGGTTATCGGGTAAGAGTCCACAGGGTGATACATGAGAAGGTGGACTTGTAGAAAGGGACAGGGCAAGATGTGGAAGTGGCCTATGATTACAAATATCGGGCTGTGTAACTCTAGAGGTGGGTCTACTGTCTGTGGGGAGGAAAGTAGTTTTAGTAGTAGGTTGTGAGGGAGAAATAGGAGCGGAAGTAAAAATGGCAGAGGAAATGGAAGATGTATGGGGGTGAGTGCTAGGAGATGGATGGATGGAAGTGGATGGAGGAGAAAGGTGGAGAGTTGTGATACCAGAGGTAGAGGGTGGAACTATTGTTTCAGAAGTATACAGTGATCGATTTCTGTGCCTAGAGAGATCGTCCGTCAAGGTGAAGAGGCTCACGTTGTTCCAGAGGGCCTCATCAGCAGCACTCATGAGTGTGCTGACTTCAGCCTCCATCAGTGTGAGTCTCGTGAGGAGAGGAGAGTTGAAATAAAAGGTTATTTCCAATTAGTAATGGTTTAGGAACTAGAGGACAAGAGTCTGTCACTGTAGTTCTGCAAGTCAGATTAATGGTTCCAAAAGGAGACAATTCATAGTCATCGTTGGATGTCAGACAGTAGGTAAAGAACACCCAGGAGAAAAGGGAGAGCGGAGTTGTAATAAAACCTCACAAGAGGTAGATAGAAGAGCTCTAAAACTGCAAATATACGAGAAGATTTAGCCTGCAGTCAGCCAGGGTGAACCAGTTTTGTCATTGTTGCGCCTCCATTAAGCTTCCAGCCAGTGTCCACTCATGTTACCGGGGTCCATTCATAAAAATTCCATACCAACTTACACTTAGTAATAAAGATTGGGATAATCACAGTTCAAAATGTTCATACAGCCATTTCAAATTCACCCTAGCACAATAATATCAGAGGCTGGAGAAAACACCTCTGGACCTGGCACCTACCTACCAAGATAAAATTATTCACTTGGCTCATGATCGCTTACAAATTGAATACATGGGATATCCTACAAAGGAAGGGTTGGACTGGGCCAAATATTTTCCAACTCTGCCATATTGATGCAGAAACAACGAACCACCTATTCATCAAGTGCCCCTTCACCAGACACGTTTGGGCCAAAATTGAAACTGTGCTAAAATTTAAAACTACTTGGGATGGGCCTACTCTTGCAGACTGTTTTTAATATTGGACCCACATGGAACACAAACTAAAGCAACTTCCATCCCTAGTTTGTTGGTCTATTTGGCTGGACAGAAACTTTAAATTTTTTGAAAATGGGACTCCATCTATTAGCTCTGCAGCTTACAAAACGCTTGGTTTACTTAAAAACCGGATTGATACCCACTCTAGAAAGAAAAGTTTACATATTACAAAGAGGATATATGAACTAGAGGACACACCTACAGGCTGGTTCGATGGAGCAGCGCTATCAAATGGCACTCAGAGCGGCGCTGGAGGATTGATAAAAATCATAAAAATTCATCCTATAGATGGACCTTTAACTGTGGTCCGGGCACCAATACCAGGGCATAATTATTGGGTGCCTGGGCCACGCTCTATTTCGACTCTAGAATTCACATCAAAGCTCTTCAGATACTTGGGGATTCTAGAATAAACATTGAGTGGTTGAACAACAGGGGCGATCTACAAGCCATCTCCCTTCTGGCATGGAAGGACAAAATCAGACTTCTTCTACCCACTTTCAAAAATCTCAGCTTCAAACATATCTATCGTGAACACAACAAATCAACGGATCAACTATCCAAGATAGCTCTTCATAAAAAATTGGGCATTATAATATACAACCTCTGGTTAGATGGCCATGAGGGCCCTCCCCATTTTCTAACTCTTTTTTTAGAAGCGCTCCCTTTCATCTTAGCGGTATTTTTGGATCTGAGTTTTGAAGACTACTCCTAGTCAATGTATCATCACTTTAGATTACTATTGTCTGCTATTTTTTCTTCGGTTATATCCCTCTCATATACTTGTATCTTTTTTAGACTCTTAGCAGTCCTCTTTCTCTTATTATGAACTTCCCCCCTATGTTGGTCGAGAGACCACTAAAGGCGAAAGCTTCATTTGACAGTTATTACTTTCAGCTGAGCTTTGTAATTTCTCTGTATTGAGAACACATTATATAACCAATATAATTGAGAAATTTTTTCGTTGGAAAAAAGGTCAAGAGAATTATTATATATGGAAGTTTTACTTTAGTAAATTTAGAATGTGATAATTTTAGTTTTAATGATTAGTTCAATTGCTTTAATCTTTTGTGTAAGGTAGTTTGATGATGTAAAAACTATAAGTCATAGGTTCAAATCTAAAAAATAAAAAAACTAATATGCTAGGTATTTCATATTAAAAGAAAAAAGAATAAGATGGTTCTTGATGAACCCATGAATTGGATGATGAGATTATGGATTTCAAAGATAATGTTTAGAAAAGTCAATTGAAGGAAGCTTATCAAATGGCAAGGTTCTTTCAAGAAGGGAAAATAAAAACAACAAACCCAAAGCTCCAATCTATCTAGAGAGGTCAAAACAACATGTTGGAATTATGACAACAATTAGTTATGGTTATAATACAAATTTACTTATGGTAAATATTTCCTAGTTCGTATGACTTAGGAAGTTTGTGAACCCGTATAACCAAAGCAAGTTCTTGAAGTGATGTAACGATCTAACCTATGTTGTATATATCCATGAAGCCCCAAGTGACATTTGTAAGTTTGTAAGCCTAATTGTAATCCCATCTTGAATAATAAGATATACTAACCTATGTTGTATATATCCATGAAGCCCCGAGAGGCATTTATAAGGTTGTAAGCCTAATTGTAAGCCCATCTTGAATAATAAGATATATTGATACCTTGTACCTTGCTCCGTGGATGTTTCCTTACACACCGTTAGGGTTTTACCACATAAATTTTTTGTGTTAACTGTGTGATTATTTTGTTTCATTGTCATATTTCTTGCATTTAATATTTGTTTCAGGCTCTTGAATACCAACAAGTGGTATCAGAGAAAAGAAAAGGTTGGTGTTTGGTTTGTGGAAGAAAGAGGAGGATCGGTAGAGTAAGAAACCCTAGCCACCATTTGATTTGAGTTATGTTGGTTGTGTGGGTGAGTTAATAGCCCGAGCAGAGGAAGAGACCAAGTCGCATGCGTAAGGAAAGAAGAGGTTGAGTCTATCCACATGGGAAGAAGAGCTGCTAGTTTCTTGTTTGGCATGGCCGAGTTTCAATTTTTGCTGTAGATAGACACCTGTTCGACCCGCCCAGTAGAAGAGGAGCAGAGACGTCACATAGAGTTATTTTTTGGTTTGTTAGGTCAAGCAAAGAAATCCAAGGAGAGAGACCAAGTCAGTGGGTTTGTTCGGGGGGTTTGTTGTGACTGAGGGTGCTAGTTTTTCGGCATGTAGAGAAGAGAGAGACCGATTCAAGGGTGTAGAGGAGATAGAGATCGAGTCTCATGAAGGGGAAAGCCGATTCAATCTCTGTCCATGCAGAAAAAGAAACACCTATGGGTTCGACCCACACAATTACAGAGCAAGAGGAGTTGAGCGGATACTGCAGCAAAGTCGTCGACTGAGGTAGAAAGTTGAGGGTTCACGTGCAAGGAAGAGGTGTCGAGAAGGTTTATGTCAATGTGCAACCAAGGATGGTTCTTCCGGTTATGTTAGTTGAAGAGCTCAAATTTGGTAACGACATAAACCCTATTCGAATTTGGTAAAGTCTGTTCGAATTTTGAAACATTTGCCAAGATATTTATATAAAAAAAAGGTTTTTGCCCGTTTTTTATTTGAAGATATATATATAATGTGAGATTTTTTTAGTACAACAAGGGTTGCATAAGGCGTTAAATGACAAGAGGAAAAAACCCTCATCAATGACCGATGAAGAGTGGGAAGACCTGGATGCCGGAGCCCTTAACACAATTCAGTCATGTGTTGTCGATGATGTTTTGTTTAACATTATTGGATAAGAAACAACAACATGCTTATGGAGCAGGATGGAAGGTCTTTATATGACGAAGTCCTTGATGAATCAAATTTATTTGAAAAGGAAACTATATAATTTAAAAATGAGAGAAGGTACAAAAATTGCAGATCATTTGAATGTGTTTAATACGCTTATATGCAAGTTGAATAGTATGGATGTTAAACTGATGTCGAAGGTAAGGCAGTTACATTGTTATGTTCATTTCCTGAATCTTGGGATCATCTAGTTACGTCCACTAGGTTTAATACAACTAAGACTCTTGAATTTGATACTGTTGTTGGAGCTATGTTGTCTAAGGAGGTGCAGAGAAAATGAAGTATTGAAACCTCCACACTAGAAGCATTGGTGGCTAGAGGTCGGTCCAAAGAAAGGGGAGAAGATTCAAGTAGAACATCCAAGGCTAAGTTAACAAGCAAAAAGGGTAAGGGAAGATGATGGTACTGTAACAAAGCTAGGCATCTTAAAAAGGAATATTGGAAGCTGCAGGATTCCAAAGAAGATTCCAAATGGAGGAAAATTTGGTTGAATCGGGTCCATGTATAATTGATGAAGTCTTGTCTATTAATAATATCTCTAAATATTATGAAGAATGGAGTTTAGACTCTGGTGCTTCACACCATATTTTCCCAAATAGAAGTTGGTTTACTTCTTATCAAGTACTTGATAGTGGAGTTGTTCTTATGGGTAACAATAATTTTTGTAAGACCGTCACGGTTGGAAGTGTCAAAATAAAAAATAAAAAAAATGATGGGATTATAAGGACATTAATTGATGTCAGACATGTGTTTGAACTAAAGAAAAATTTAATTTCTCTACGAGTGTTGGATTTTGGTGGTCATGAGTTTACAGGTCAAGGTGGAGAACTGCAAGTATTCAAGGGAAGTTTAATGGTTATGAATGCAACGAAGATTGGAAATATGTATAAGCTGGAAGGAAAACTTGAAACAAGTGAAGTAGCAGTTGTATCTAAGAAAGCAAGTCCACATATTTGTTTATGGCATCAACGATTGGGCCATATGGATAAGAAGGGGTTGGGGATGCAGGTACTGGTAAGCCATAATTTATTTTCGGACTTTTAATCTTTGAATTTTTGCAAGTTTTATATCTTTGTTGGGTACAGTGATGGAGTTAAGGGATATAGATTGTGGGATCCTACTGCCCACAAAATCATCACTAGCAGAGATCTGTACATGGAACAATCAATAATTGTTTAGGATCGCAAAGAAAGATTCGTTTGCAAACTCAAGGAATCATTGTATGGCCTAAAGGTACCCATGAAATTGTACACGATGTTAGATCCTTTCAAGGTGAGCCAACATTTCTTAAGAAGTGAATATAATCATTGTGTTTACTTTGAAAGTTTGAAAAATGGTACATTCATTTTCTTAGTATTATATGTTGATGATATGCTTGTTGCAAGACAAAGCGTGTTTAAGATTAACAGGTTAGAGGCTCAGTTGGCCAGGATGTTTTAGATGAAGGATCTAGGAGCAACAAAACAAATCTTGGGAATAGGAGTACACAGAGATGAGAAAAATGGTAAGTTGTGGTTATCACAACATAAGTTGTGGTAATTTGAGAAGACACTGATATGGTTCAGTATGAACATTGTGAAACTGGTAAACATCCCTTTAGTTTTCCATTGTATTCTTTCTTCAAGTTTATGTTCTGGTTGTAAGGAAGAAAAGGTTATGTCTTGTGTATTGCATGATAATATAGTAGGAAGATTGATGTTTGTAGTGGAATGTTCAAATATTTCACATGCAGTTGGTGTTGTTAGTGGACACATGGGAAAACGAGGTGAACAACATGGAAATGAGTGTTTTAATATCTTAGAAGCACATAAGCATAAGTATCACCTATAGTGGTTGCATGATTTAGTCTGTGGTTATGTTGATTCAGAAGACTTGGACAAGAAGGAACCTATCTCAGGTTATGTCTCACATGAATGCAAGGATTTATTGAGTAAGTTTGGACAAGTAAAAGATAAGGTGTTCTGTGGTGGTCGATGCATTGTGCATTTGACTAATCGTCCAACGTATCAAAATGGGACAATGCATCATGACCTCTTTTGTAAGACATGTTACTGATGGAGGTGGAGTGGTCCATAGTGAAGCAAGTTGTGCAAACATGTTCACAAAGCTTGTATTGTTAGAGAAGTCGCAGTGGAGTGTGGCTTCTCGTGGCTTGCAAAAGAGGTGATGAATGGGCTTGGGCAAGTTATCAGGTAAATTGTTATCAAGATGGAGATTATTGGAATTATGAGAACAATTAGTTATGGTAATAATACAAATTTACTTATGGTAAATATTTGGTACTTTGTATAACGGAGGAAGTTCGTGAACCGGTATAACCAAAGACAAATCTTGCACTGATGTAACGATCTAACCTATGTTGTATATATCCATGAAGCCCCAAGAGACATTTGTAAGGTTGTAAGCCTGATTGCAAGTCCATCTTGAATAATAATATATATCGATACCTTGCCTCGTGGATGTATCCTTGACACGCCATCGTGGTTTTACCACGTAAATTTCATGTGTTAACTATGTGATTATTTTGTCTCATTGTCATATTTCATGCATTGAATATTTGTTTCAGGCTCTTGAATACGAACACAATAAACCCTAAAGGTTGGGCACACTCTTACATGAACCCTTAAAAATAGAGTGACCAAACCCTAAAGTATTAATAAATGTCCATAGACTCCACTTGAGAGAATATAACCATCTAGAACAAGATTCCAAAAACCTTGCAATTAGTAGTTTTGAGCCAAAACCAAAATTTATGATTTTCAAGCATTTATGAACTTTGTTTTTTGGGGTCCAAAAATCCTCAAACTTAGTTTTGAGGATCTTCATGTTGTGGAGCTTGTTTAGTGTGTTCCAATCTTTCCAATGCATATTTCAGGTCACAATTTGGTGTTATGATGGAAAATTTATGACTTGGAGAAGTTGATCGACATGTGTCCACCTCAAGGAGTATGCCTGCACAACAAAAATTGCAATCGTCTCATGGAAATTTACACCTATGCACCAATAACAATGCATAACACACTAGGGGATAAACATTCACCAATGACTACTTATTCATAGTGCTTTGGAATCCAAATAGACATTATGTAACTCATGTATATCTATGTATAAAATGTAAGATATGAAATATAGCATAGTATCGAAACATCTTTCTTATTCTTTTACTCTTCCAGAAAGAATAGTATATTATTTTTCACAAGGATACAAACATTGTTTTCTATAATTTGTTTTGTGATTGATTCATTAATTTGCATTATTTCTATTCATACTATCACCTCTATAATAATAACCAAATCTATTTTGATTGGCCAATAAATTGCATACTTGAATCAAATAAACCCCTCTTTGTAAGGTATCATTCTTGAAGATCACTTAAAAGGAATGAAGCATTAAAATGAATAAAAAAATTCAAACAAAGAAATAAAACTTTATACCAATCTAAAAGAAGCATGGTAATTGGTGAAACGGAGCCTCAATAAACACATCAAATGAAGAAAGAAAAAAAAACTAAATAAATATTCAAAATCCACTTAAAAAACAAAAGTACAATACATGCCTATAAAATTTGTAAAACAATAAATAAAAATATAATAAGAAAAAATATCAAATTTTATATCTCAATATAACATGATCTAAATGTTAAAAACTAAATAAATATTCAAAATCCACTTAAAAAACAAAAGTACAATACATGCCTATAAAATTTGTAAAACAAATAAATAAAAATATAATAAGAAAAAACATCAAATTTTATATCTCAATATAACATGATCTAAATGTTATTAGGTGTAGATGTCTGTTAAAAATATTTTTTTTTGTTGCAAAAAATTTTTGGATTAGAATTTTGTGGAGTTTTATGAAACTTCCAATTTTTTGAGACGATACTTCACTCATCATCAAGGATATAAGAAAAATACTTTTTTATGAAATATTTACTAGAAAAGTTGGAGATTTAATAAAACTCCACACACTTCTAATCTAAATATTTTTATAACATTATTACTAATTATGAAAACTTATATTTTTATAATATATATTTTTTTTTTTTATATAAAACAAACAAAATATATCATTTTTATTTTAAAAACCAAAAACAACCTTACAAAGGTCATTTTTAATTAAAAAATGAAAAACACTAATGTGCTAATTTTTTATTTAAAAAACTAAAAACAACTTGTATGGTAAAGGTGTCATGTTGTGGTATACATGTAAGTAGGAGCTCTCTCACTTTTCGCTTGCCATCGTAATGAGTATATGTGGCATTTAGTTGTTTAAATTAAAAGATTTGTTTTTAAGAGAATGTAATTTGTGTTTGGTTTTAATAAAATTATATATAATTTTTATATTCTATTTTAAAGTGAACATTGACCCATCTTAAAAAGGAAAGAAGAATAATCAATAAAATATTTATGTTGTATTTTTAAGTAAACATCTGATTCATCTTAAAAGGAAAGAACAATATTGTATTGTAAATCCAAAATCCTATTCATAAAATAAAGAAGAATAATCAATAAAATATTTATGTTGTATTTTTAAGTGAACATTTGACTCATCTTCAAAAGGGAAAGAACATTATTGTATTGTAAATCCAAAATCTTAATCATAAGATAAGAGAAGAGATAAAAGGATGATAAGGAAAAATAATTTAAAATAATTATAAATATATTATAAAGTTATATTATTTTTAATTAAAACAAATTTTAATTAATAAAATATTTATGTTGTATTTTTAAGTGAACATTTGACTCATCCTAAAAGGGAAAGAACACTATTGTATTGTAAATCCAAAATCATAATCGTAAGACAAGAAAAAAAAGGATGATAATGAGGAAATAATTTAAAATAATTATAAAGATATTATAAAGTTATATTATTTGCCATTAAAACAAATTTTTCTGTTTTAAATTAAAAATATAATTATTTATCTTTATATGTATGATTAACTATGTTTATTAATATAAGTTAAAAGTTAAGAATAATAATAAAAGATTAAAATACAATTATTTATCTTTAGATGTATAATTAATTATGTTTATTAACATAAATTAAAAGTTAAAAGTAATGATAATTTTATTTCTTATTTTTATGGATAAAATTTATGTTCCAATCTTATAAATTGTATGAGTAGGTTGGCTTAAGAAAATATTGTACTATACATACATTAATGTAAAAAATGTTCAATTATAATATTTGATTTGTAATTATGGAACTTTTTAAAGTATCCGGGTTGTGAAAACTATGTTCAACCATAATATTAAATTTAGCTTTTGAAGATGTGAAAACTATGTTCAACCATAATATTAAATTTAACTTTAGAATTTTTCAAAGTATTTTTTGGATTTGTATTTTTAATTTAAAAAGTTTTTAAGATAAAAGTTTTTTTCTGTTTAAAATAGTGAATATCATTTTTTTTTTTTTCAATTTTTTTTTTTTTGTTTTTCTATACATAAAATGTATTTATTATTTTTCTAGAATATAAAGATTTTTTTTTTTAATTTAAAATTTTATTTATTTATTTTAATTTTAATTGACTACATAAAAAAAATTTGTAATTCAATACTTGAATTTCACACATTATAGTAATTTTAACCTCAACTAAACCTTTTATTTTTTGTTCTTTGATAATGTGGAAACCATCTCCAACCTCTTATGTGAGATTGTATTTTTTTTATTCATAAGGATTGAATTAAAGGTTAAAGTCCTCCTTTAATTTTAGTTTTTTGGCAATACATTATTGAATACTTAATTTGATAACAAAATATGAATCAAAATGCCATATTTACATAGTGAATAGCATTACAATTTTCAAAATTCCTCTTCTCAAATCTACTTCCACATTCATATGAAAAATTGCTTGTCTTTTTTCATCGATCAAAATTGATAAATTTACCTAGGAAATTGCTAATTTTCTTTATAACCACCACTTTATCAAAAGTGAATGGAAAAGCAAGGATCACAGAGACTATCATGGAAGCTTAGTTGATTTAAAATATCGAAGGAGTTAGGAACACGACATCCATATCCCATCACCAAGGCCCCTTTTTCATCACTCTCTTTTAATCGTCAATCTCTATAACATGAACCTAAAAAAAAAAACCTCGGCACAAAGCCTTATCCAAAAGTTTGTTGACTAAAGGTCATTAATCCAACCCATAAAGGTGTTATTGTTTGCTTAGGGCTCACTTAAGTGACAAATCAAGGCATGCTATTTCTAAGATTTGAGATTGTCATAGGCTTCCATTGTCGAGAATAGTTTAACCATAGTAGAATTAGACTTTCTCTACAAATTTTCCTATGATCACATCCTTAAATGACCTCTTTGGAAAATAGACTTTCTCTCTTAGAGAACCCAGATTAATGCTTCCTTGAAGGAGAATATAAAAAAACCCTTGAATCTTACTTTGAGCTAAGTCACTTGATTAGTTTTCAAAATACATTTTAGATATAATGAGACATGTTATAAACCATGGTTGTTAGCTACTGACATATATTCATCTTAACCATAGATATATTAAGCATTGAGAGGGATAAAAAGAAATCAACTGCAAACCTCTCAATGTTTAAAAGATCAAGGGTTAATATATTTTTTTAACATGATGTGGGACATTAAGGCTTTTTAGTTTATTTCAATAGTGTTACACACATATGTACATGCATAGAAATATCTTTCACCTTAAGTGTAAGAGCAACCCACTTCTCTCAATACAATTGACTCTAACAAAATAAACATAAGTATATAGGGGCTTCCGCAGTGCAAGATATTAGATATTATTTTCGAGATTAACTGCGTAGTGTAAGTCATTAATCTATGACCCCGGAAGTGATGATTGATGCTATGCGATTCATTTCGTTGGCTTCAATCCCATTTCTTCACCCCTGTGAGCATCACCCGATGCAATGAGTGCTAAGTGGACTATTCAAATCATGAGAATTATTGGCCAGTTGCGACTAATACTCATGAATATGGGTCATAGATTAATGACTTACACTACGCACTTAATCCCGAAAATAATATCTAAAATAAACATAGTTACCAACTTGATGAAAACCCTCTATAGTTCTCATTCTTTTAGAGGTCAAGTTTAATGGATAATTTTACAGCTATTTTAAAAAGTGGTTCTATCGGCAACATTTTTTTTTCAGGGCTAAAATTATTGTAGCACACCTGCTACTAACCCCATAAAATTTTCTGATACACATTAAACTAAATGCATGCATCAAGGATTTAAAATGCATCTAACATAATTTTTAAAAAACATGAATGCAATCTATTTAACATGCACAACAACAACCAATTCACTCAAAGCATAGAGCATAATGCACAATAATTAAAACCCATAATTAAAAACATTGAACAAAGACAAAACACTTATTTTTGTAACAAATGAACAACTAGTTGCAAAGGATGTACGTTACATCCAACCATAGACTTGCTACTCTAGTTCTCAACAACAAATCACCCCTAAATTGGGGCTATGAATCCACAAGAGTGAGTGTCTCATAAGGGTGTTTGTTGCCCACTAACAACTCAATATAACCCACACCAAGCTAATTTCCTACAACCATTCCAATCCATCAACTCTCTTTCCTTGTAGCTTGCACAACCCAAGGAATGTGATCCCCTTCTTTGCACACAATCCCTTAGGCTATCCCACTTCCCTCCAGGGCTCCAACATAGCTTGGCTAGGAAATATCTCTTGTTGGGGACTCCAGGAATGCTAGTTGCAAGCTACAACATGAAAATCTCACAACATCAAGCTCCCTTTGTGTTACACATTATTTTCGTCATCCCTATGACCGTTAATGATGTAAACCTATCTGTTGCCTTCAGAGGGGTCAGTGGCCTGAGTTCCTGAAGAGAGAAGGGAGAAGAACTTTTCCTGAGAAAAGAAGTTGCATTTTCCTTTGTAAAAACCCTATAAAAAAGGAAGTTCGCAGGCTGCATTATAGCTAGGGTGCGAGAATGCTTGATTCTCGCAGGTTGCATCATAGCTAGGTCACGAGGAGTTCACAGTTTGCTCTATAGGCAGGGTGCAAGAATGCTTACACATGGGAAAAACGAGCGTTTTCTCGAATCTTCTAGAAGGAGAAACTTCCATGGTGAGGTGGCATTCGAATGGTTTGGATCTTACTTATTTTCATGATTTAGTGGGATCATCCTAACCTCCTCACCTTATCCTCTTCAGCTTATAAAAGGAGAGGAGCTCTCATGGAGAAGGGCTAAGTTGGATTTGGCTTGGAATTATTAGCTTGGGTGGAGTGTCTTTGAGTTTTTCCTTTGTCAAGATAGATTGTG
>JASDQU011101793.1:34438-50830 GCA_032191745.1 Picea mariana
ATAGGCAGGGTGCGAGAATGCCTACACGTGGGAAAAACAAGCATTTTCTTGAATCTTCTAGAAGGAGAAACTTCCATGGTGAGGTGGCATCTGAATGGTTTGGATCCTACTCGCTTTCATGATTTGGTGGAATCATCCTAACCTCCTCACCTTATCCTCTTCAACTTATAAAAGGAGAGGAGCTCTCATGGAGAAAGTTAGCTTTGGGTTGGCTTGGAATTATTAGCTTGGTTGGAGTGGCTTTGAGATTTGCTTTGTCAAGATAGATTGTGAGTATCTATCAGATCCATGGTCTCAGAATCCTTGGAGCAAGAAGTGTGTGGGGAACGAAGGACGGTTGGAAGGGACCTTACGACATCAAGGCCATGGTTGTAATCTCTCTTTCACATTTAATATGATACAATAATATGATTCTTTCCTATAAAGCTTGTTGTGTTTTATTGTATGATTCCTTGATCACATACATAGGTTTATATTGAGTTTATGCTATTGCTATCACTTTGGTTGGTTTTGTTTTTTTGAAGGATCATTATTGTATGAGCGTTGGAATGGAGCTAGGATGGTGATGGCGAGAGGAAGAGACATTTAAATGGTATGTCACCCATCCCTCTTTAGTTAGTAAATTAAATATTTAAAACTTAAGGAAAGCATCATGATCTGGTGTGTTTTGTTCTAGATCTAGGTGGATCTAGGGAGATCAGTTAGTGTCTGCACCTACTGATTAGTCCGATAAAAATATCCCGTGGCACTAGTTGGCCACTCTATTGTAGATTCCATTTCTGCGGTCTCACCACTGAGTTGTTGCTCAGCTTCCTCCTCTGAAAGATTGAATTCTCTCATCTCCTCTTGTGTTGGTTCAACTCCAACTTCCTCCAGCTGCTTTCTAGGCTGGTATGATCCTCCACCTATTTTCAACTTGATTTGTTGGATATGCATACTCTACATATTTACCCTTCTCTCCCTCACACTTGTCCTCCACTCACCGTCCTGCCTATCACATCTCCCCTTCTCATATCCTGCCACCTGTACCACTTCATGCTGCGCCACTTACACCTGTGTCAGGTCCCTGCTTCCTTACCTATCCTCTCACAACCTCCTCTCTGCCTCCTCGTCATCTTCTCACTCCACATCACCTCTGTCCCATTACACCTCAACTCCCACTTTTGTGACCCCCACACTATATTCAGTTTCCTCTTCCCAGTGATGGCTGCCCACTTGGCCATTCCTCGTTCGCTATTCCATGCTGATCACACCAAAAGATTTTCCAGGTCCTCATCCGCATCCACCTGTTAGCCTCCCCATGAGCTTCCAAAGCAGATCCAGATGGCAGTATGCAGAGGCCGCCACATCTCCCAGATGCATATTTTACTCGGGCCTTCTCGATCCCAATGAAATAGTTATTGAGGTTGGTTGGTGGTGGTTGAACATCGTTTCCACCATAAATGGAAAGCTCGAGAAAGGACTGTCAACAAGTCGTCTTAGCTGCAGAACCTTCCTGAAACACGATTACGTTTGACAGAGCTCGCTTCTGATAGGAGACTGCATGCACAGTCTTCCAGGAGGAATGTAGACGTAATTCCTTCAATACAGAGACTCGAGCACACTTCTGGGTATTTCTCTGAGTATATAGGAGTCTTTCTCATACTTTGTTAAGGTCGATGGTTGAGCAAGGCTCCCGTATTATAAAGTTTTGATGAAGCTCTGGTTCTTCTAGTTATGTACATGTATTTGAGACTTGTTGTTTAATGAAAGTCAACTTCATTTCCATTTCTCTGTAACAGCTGTGTTAGAACACTCTGGCATGGATGATCCAATCGAGGGTAGTTGTGTTTTTTTTATGTATGTTTGATCACGATAGTATCTTCACCAGTTTTAATCAGTTTCCAGTGTTATCTTTTCTCTCTTATGTTGAATGGCTTGGGCGTGGATGATCCAGTCGAGTTTTCATAAGTGTATCATGATGTATGTTTGATCATTGTGCCATTGTGACTATGTTAGCTAGGCATATTTCAATATCTGTAAACTCTGAACCAATAGAATCTTGTCTTATGAGTTTTTCATCCTTAGGCTACTGGAAGACCGAATGTCTGTAGGAGACCTCTTCACTCTCCTCAAGTTCTCCCCCCTGCTCACCTTTGCTACAACTTACTGACTGAAGTTAGATCAAGGCCTCATCTTCTCATGCATACCAGCCCAGTGTTTTGAGTTAAAGCGATATAATCCTGAGATTGCATCCATTAGACCACCCTTAAATTTATTCATTGTGACTTACAAACTGATGGGTACTATACTTACCTCTGCTGCAATCCAGGGGTGACTTTTAGAACCAACATTTATGGCGCCATTTTCGGAGATGAATTGAAGATTTTCCCTGGGATTGAATGACAAAGCTTACTAGTTTTGAAGGTGCATCAGAACTTAGTACATCAAAGATTGCAACTATGCACTTGACGACTCCACTATTTCAGCTATGGCTTCTAGAGGCAGACACACAAGGTCTACTCCACAACTACCTTTAGCAACACCTGAAGTTGACCCAGAGAAAATTATCAGAAAGGGAAAGGCCCTCCAAGAAAGCACTTCCACTGTTGAACTAGGTATTTATGATGATTTTTGTTATCCTCCTATAGAAACTCCAATACTTGTTTCTCACTCTCCTGTTATACCACTTGTTGGATTTTCCCAAAGTTTAAAGTTTGGGAGTGTTCCTGCTGATTTATCCCCTCCTAGTCTGGGATTGGATGGAGAAATCTTTGTCACTTCCATTTCCCCTGAAGTAGCACTATGGTCTAGACCCAGGACCTTGGAATATTTTCCTACCCTGGGCTTTACCACCCGTCCTCCTATTACTGTTGTTGCTATTGAAGAAAGGGGAACTTTTGTTCCTTTAAGCCCTGAAGCTTTTTCTCCAAATCCTCTGTTGTTTCCCTCTCCTCTAGGAAATTTAGTTCTAGTCTCCCCTGTTTGAACCCCATCCCCTCCTAATTCTACTCCACCTATCATCCCTATGGCGGGTGCCAATCCCCCTAGAAATAGAATGGATGCCATCGTGGCTGCAAGATATGCCCCTTTGATTTTATCTCAGCCGATGAATGTTGTCCCTGCTAGAGATTACCTAAAATACACACCCAAGTTCACTGGAGAAGAGGACATAACTTTTGAAGAGAACCTTGTTTCCTTCTACAGTTATGCAGACAATCTAAATATTGAAAATAAGGATGTATGGATGAGAGTCTTTGTTCAGAGCCTTGATGGTGAAGTTAGGAAGTGGTTTAGAGGATTGACCCTTGGATCCATTGCTAGGATTGAGGCTTTAGATGAGATTTTCTTGAGATAGTGGGGGGATGAAAAAGATTTTATGTATTATATCACAGAGTTCAGATCCCTAAAGAGAAAAGAGGGAGAATCTGTCTCTAATTTCTCCAAAAGATTCAAAAAAATGTTCAGTAAGATCCTTGCTGAGATAAATCCCACATAAGCCTCTGCCAGAATTACTTATGCTAGTGCTTTTGACCCTGATTTCTACCTCCTACTCAGAGAAAGAAGAGCTACTTCTCTGGCTCATATGACATATGAAGCCCTGGAAGTAGAATCCAATGTATTGGAAATTGACAGACTTAGGAATAAAGATGACAGAGATAGAGGAAGAGGGAGATCTCAGGCCTCAACCTTTGGTTCTTCTGCATCCCATCCTCAAGTGGATGAATTGGACAAGATGGTAAAATCATTGTCTGTAAAAATGGAGAAGATGAAGTTTGAAGGCAAGCAAGGTTATAAAGCTGCCCAAAATGTTGAAAAACAAAGGCAACTTCAGAAGACCAAATAACACCCCTCGGATACTTCCCAGAGACCCTAGAAACAGAGATAGGGATGATAAAAAAATCCAGACTCCTCTTCAAAATAACCCCGTAGCTGATGAGGAAGGGGAGGGAGAAGATCTTGATCCTTAAATCCATTGTCTTGGAGACACCTCCCCATTTCCCCATTTGACTCAATCTGCATACGAGGATTCCCTCATATACAACCAAATAAATGAGTTGATTAAGGGGGATAATGCAAATAGTAGGCCCAATAAATACAAACTCAGGTATAAGAAGAAAGAAGGGAATTCAGACATCCCTGGTCAGCCATCCAGAGAAGAGAAGCCTGCTAAAGATGCATAAAACAACAACAAAGAAAAGAAAGTTCATAATCCCTCACCAACAACCAAAATTCCTATCCCAGAAGTGAGAAATTCTGAAGCCTCCTCCCTCCTTTAGCTTTGAGCATGAAATTCAAAAAATTATAATCCCCGTGCCCCTTTCAGAGATGGTCAAGAAAAAATACTTCAAAAAATCCCTCTCTAAGCTATTTCAGTTTGAGCCATCTTGCCCTTCCACAGACTTAGTAAATCTTCAAGACGAAAAGCCAACAGTCATCTTAGGTCCTATGGTAGAAGATAAAGCTGATTCATCTCCTCCCTTCTATACATCACTGAACATACATGATAAGGTGTTGCATAATTATTTGAAGGACTCATGGGCATCTCTAAATATCATGCCCAAAAATGTCATGGAAGAACTCGTATTACAAATCACAAAATCTTATCATGATTTGTTTTCTTTTGCTTCGAGGAGGGTGCAATGTCTTGGGGTCATCAAAGATCTGGTTGTGACCCTGTTTCAACTTCCCATGAAAAGTGTGGTCATGGATATCGTGGTAGATGATGTTCCTCCCAAGTTTGGCATGTTATTGTCAAGATATTGGATACAAAGACTTGGGGGGACATTACAGATGGACCTCACATACGCTACCATTCCAGTCTTTGGAGGGAAGAATAGAAGACTGTACAAAGAAGCTCAGTTGGCCTACATTATTAGTGATGAAGCAGACCCCACCAATCATCCTATTTTCTCCCTTGATACTAATTTGGGCTCCAGCTTGTTACAACTCACTAATTCCCCTGAAACCCTTCTTAAAATCAGAAAGCAGTCCCTTACGCTCTATGAAGATTCTCCTCCAATTACCCCTATTTGGAAAATGTTCTTTGATGGAGCCTCTTCCAAAGAAGGTGTTGGTGTTGGAGTAGTATTTTTTTCGCCTGTTCAAGAAATTATATCTCTGTCATACAAGCTAGAATTTGAAACTACAAATAATGTGGCCGAGTATGAAGCTCTTATTTTGGGCTTAAGGGCTTCAAAAGACATGGGAATCAAGGGAATATCTGTGTTTGGGGATGCATTATTGATTGTCCAGCAGATCATGAATATTTATCAATCCAAACACCCTCAGCTCAGAAGTTACAGAAATGAAGTGTGGGACCTCATTGACAGTTTTTTTCCTAGCTTTCAACATCTCATTTATTCCAAGAGAAGAAAATGTCATAGCCGATTCTCTAGCTGTTACAGTAAGCAATTTCAGAGTCCCTCTGCCACCTAAACTCAGGTATTATGTAGAAGTGAAATATAGACCCTCCATACCTGACAACATCAAGCATTCGAAAGTGTTTGAGGACGATCCTGAAATCAAAAGATTCCTAGAAATTGTTGATGAGTTTTCTACAATACACATTGATCAAGATCCTGATTCTGAAATAGATCCTCATGTCGATGTTTTTCTGAACAAAATTGTTGATCATCATATTGTTCAGTTGCCTAGTAATCACATCCCAAAGGGAATGGTTCCTTTGGAAATACTATTTGACAGAAATGATGTGGTAGCAAAGGGTAAAGCTTCATATGACGATATTGATATAGCTGAGTGCAATATTGGCACAGAGGAGGAACCACAATTTGTCAAGTTGTCGAACAATTTTACAAAGGAGTAGGGGGCCGAGTATGCTGAGTTATTAAAGGAATTCATTGATGTTTTTTCCTCGACCTATGAAGACCTCAGAACATATGACACAAGTGTCATTGAGCATAAGATCCCATTAAAGGAAGAGGCCAAACCATTTAGGAAAAAATTAAGACAAATAAATCCTATGTTGCTGCCTATCATGGAAAGGGAGGTAAAGAAGTTGTTGGATGCCCAAATCATTGTCCCTTTGAGATATTATGAATGGGTGGCCAACTTGGTTCCAATGAGGAAGAAGAATGGAGAAATCAGAATTTGTTTTGATTTCAAGAACCTGAACAGAATCTCCAAGAAGGACAACTACCCCTTGGCAAAGATGGAACACATATTGCAAAGGGTGACAGGAGCATCTAGGATTTCCATGATTCATGGATTTTTTGGCTACAATCAGATCTATATCTTATTTGAAGACACAGAAAAGACAACCTTCACCACTCCTTGGGGTACATTTATGTATTCCAAAATGCCCTTTGGATTGATGAATGCAGGAGAAACTTTCCAACGAGCTGTGGACATTTCCTTCATCAATGAAAAAGATAAATTTGTAGTCATCTACCTGGATGACATCACATTTTTTTCCAGATCTCATAAAGAACACTATCAACACTTGAGAAAGGCCTTCTTAAAATGTAGGAAATTTGGCCTCTCCCTGAATCCCAAAAAGTCTCTATTTTCCATGCAGGAGGAAAAATTGTTGGGACACATTGTATCAGCAAAAGGGATTAGGATTGATTCAAGTAGGATAGAAGCTATTCAAACTTTTTTACTTCCCAGATCCAAGAAGGAGGTCCATTCATTCTTGGGCAATATTAATTTACTGAGAAGATTTGTTTCAAATTTTGCCGAGTTGGTGAAACATATTACAACCATGCTCAGTAAGGGGAATGAAGTAAAATGGACTACTGAGTCTAGAGATTCCTTCAACCAAAGAAAGAAGGATTTGACTGAGGCACCTGTGCTAATCAGTATCGATTATTCCAAATATTTTCTGATTTTTTCCTTTGCTTCGTTTGATACAGTGGTAGTTGTTTTATTGCAGAAGAATGTTGAAGGGCTGGAGCAACCTATTTCATTTTTCAGCAGAGCACTGAGGGACTTTGAGATAAAATATGACATCATGGAGAAGAAGGCCTGTGAATTGGTGAAGGCTCTCAAAGCCTTCAGAGTCTATGTTCTACATTCAAGAGTCATTGCATATGTTCCTTCATCTTTTGTGAAGGACATTCTCATTCAGCCTGACATAGACGAGAGAAGGAGCAAGTGGATTGCCAAAATCATTGAATTTGATCTGGAAATAAAACCCACCAAACTAGTTAAAGGCCAAGGTTTAGCCAAGCTGTTGGCTGAATCTAATTGTAAATCTTTGGGGGTTAACTCCATCAACACTTTCTCAGAAAATCAATAGGCTGAATTTTCTGATAAAATCCCTTAGGACAGCCCTCCATTGGCAGAATGCACCTAGTATAAATATATTATATATTTTTTGCAAGAGTTAAGGCCCCCTGATGGTATGGGAAAAAGAAAGGAAAGATATTTAAAGCTCAAAGCAATTATATATTGCCTTATTGACCAACTATTGTATTGGAAAGACCCTCTAGGTGTTCTTCTGATATGTTTAGACCCACTTGAGGCCCAAAAGATTATGTTTGATTTTCATGACAGCCTATGTGGGGGACATCATTTCTGGAGAACCATAACCTACAAAATTCTCAGGGCTGGGTACTACTGGCCCACTCTATTCACTGATGTTTGTGCAAAAATCAGGGCTTGTATCAAATGTCAAAAATTCTCTAGGAGGAAGCAGCTCAAGTCTCTGCCATTAAAACCTATAGTAGCTTCAGGACCCTTTCAACAATGGAATCTATACTTCATTGGGGAAATTCATCCTGCTTCAAGTGGTCAACATAGGTGGAACTTAACTGCAACAGACTATTTCACCAAATGGATAGAAGATATCCCCATAAGGAACGCCTCTCACAAAGTAATCATTGGCTTTCTTGAATATATTATGGCAAGGTTTGGTAGTCTGGACAGAATCATCACTGATAATGCTGCATCCTTCAAGGCTGAACCATTGATCAGGTTTTGTGAGTAATTTGGAATTGCACTGATTCACTCTACCCCATATTATCCCCAAGGTAATGGATTAGCAGAGTCCTCTAACAAAAGCCTAATAAAGATCATCAAAATACTGTTAGAGGACATCAAGAAAGCATGGGATTCAAAGCTCAAATTTTCTTTGTGGGTTGATTGAGTGACAACAAAGAGGTCCCTGAGAATCTCTCCTTTCCAACTCATGTATGGGACCAAGGCAGTTTTTCCTTCTTATCTTTCCCTGCCTGTGGTGAAATTCTTCTAAGACTACCACAAAGAACCTGATGATATGATCAGAAGAATTCATCAACTGGTATAAGTCCAGCAGACTAGAGAGCAGGTGATGGACAGAGTGCGTGACCGTCAACAGAAAATCAAGTAGGCCTTTGACAAGAAAAGCAATAAGGAGGTTTTCCAGCCGAGAGATCTAGTACTCAAATGGGATGGGCCAAGACAAGACAAGGGTAAACATGGTAAATTTGAATCCCTTTGGATCGGTCCCTTCAAGATTTCTGAAGCATTTCCAAACAACACTTACAGGTTGCAGAACTTGGAGTGTGACAAATTTTTTGGTGGCCCTGTAAATGGGCACTTACTGATTTTTTTTTTTGTTTGAAGCCTCAGACGGTGTCCCACCATTGTAGATACCATTTTGTTTTTTCTTTATTTTGTTTTTAGTGTGTGACTCCATGACCCAACATTAAGGCATTGAAGTTGCATAAGAGTTCTTAGAGCCTTGCAGGGAGGTCTCTATCCCCCATGGAGCCTAATGTTAGCACATATTGTTGATCGAGGGTGTTTTCCCTAGGAAGTGGCATTTTGGCAAAGGAATGGAAGAAAGTGGGCAAGAAACCCACAATTTGGATTCTATCCTAAGTCGAATGAGTGATGTGACCTTTTGGTGCAAAGTGATAAGACACACGCAAATCTAGGTGGTCAAGATTTGTGCACCCAGATCAAAGATCGTTGATCATATTAGGGCCTCAACATGCACGGGCATTAAAATTTGTAGGGCGTGCCAGGTTTGAAACCATGGTTTTGCGAAGAAGCGACGTGTCAGTCAGAGACGCATATCGGACCCAAAAGTGGTGAAGAGTCAAACCATGTTTCACAGCCCCGATATGCATATGTGCGTATAACGCCCTATCTCGGGTCGACAAGTGGTCGCTCCCTTATCACTTTCGCTTGCTCACACCTGTCCTCCACTCACCATCCCACCTATCGCATCTCTCCTTCTCATCTCCCGCCACCTGTACCACTTCATGCCGTGCCACTTCCACCTGTGTCGGGTCCTCACTTCCTTACCTATCGTCTCATGACATCCCCTCTGCCTCCTCGCCATCTTCTCGATCCACATCACCTCCATTCCATTACACCTTAAATCCCACTTTTGTGGCCCCCACGCTATCCTCAATTTCCTCTTCCCAGCCATGTCTTTCCACCTTGCCATTCCTCGTCTGCTATTCCATGTCAATCATACCAAGTGATTCACCAGGTTCTTGTCCGCATCCTCCTTCTAGCCTTCCCGTGAGCTTCCGAAGTAGATCCAGATGGCAGTATGCAGAGTCCACCACGTCTCCCAGGTGCAAAGTTGACTCGAGCCTTCTCAACCCTGATGAAGTAGTTATTGAGGTTGGTTGGTGGTGGTTGAACATCGTTTCCACCATAAATGGAAAGCCTGAGAGAGGACTGTCAGCAAGTCGGCTTAGCTGCAGAACCTTCCTGAAACATGATTGCATCTGAAAGAGCTTACTTCTGACATGATACTGCATGCACAATCTTACAGGAAGCATGCAGACGTAATGCCTTGAATACAGAGACTCGAGCATGCTTCTGGGTCTTGTTCTGAGTATATAGGAGTCTTTCTCATATTTTGTTAAGGTCGATGGTTGAGCAAGGCTCCCGTATTGTAAATTTTTGATGAAGCTCTGGTTCTTCTGGTTATGTACATGTATTTGAGACTTGTTGTTTCATGAAAGTCATCTTCCTTTCCATTTCTCTATAATAGATGTGTTAGAACACTTGGGCATGGATGATCCAATCAAGGGTAGTTGTGTTGTTGTGATGTAGGTTTGATCACGATAGTATCTTCACCATTTTTAATCAGTTTCCAGTGTTATCTTTTCTCTCTTATGATGAATGGCTCGAGCATGGATGATCCAGTCGAGTTGTCATAACTGTATCATGATGTATGTTTGATCATTGTGCTATTGTGACTATGTTAGCTAGGCATATTTCAGTATCTGTAAACTATGAACCAAGAGGATCTTGTCTTCTGAGTTTTTCATCCTTAGGCTGCTGGAAGACCGGATGTCCATAGCAGACCTCTTCACTCTCCTCAAGTTCTCCCCCCTACTCACCTTTACTATAACTTAATGACTGAAGTTAGATCAAGACCTCATCTGCTCATGCATACCAACCCAATTTTTTGAGTGAAAGCGATATAATCCTGAGAATGCATCCATTAGACCACCCTTAAATTTGTTAATTGTGACATACAAACTGATAGGTACTGGGATTGCCTCTGCTGCAATCCATGGGTGACTTCTGGCACCAATAGGGCTAATTGGCAGGAATATCTGAATTCCCCCGATGATCAGAACACACCTTAGATATTCTTCCATCAACACTCCTTGCTGATATGAATTCTTAACTAAGTTCATCTCTTCTCCCTTTCCCAGCTAACAACTTGGGATTTTCTTTCTACCCACCTGATAATCTATGAGATCACTTGATCTCTCTCCATTTCCCACCTGGCAACTTGAACTTCCATCCTCTCCCTCCTGGCAGTCTATGAGATCATCCACCGATCTCCTTCCATTTCCCACCTGACAACTTGAAAGTTCACTTCTTCCCCCCTGGCAGTTTATGAGATCATTTATTGACCTCTTCTCCCCATCATCACTGAGGTTCCTCCCAATCTTTGGTTCACAGATGTGAATCACTTTCTCTTCTATGTTACTGAGGTTTTCAACATGCTGCAACCACCTCCTTACTACTTGTTTCTGCCTTTTGGGTAACAACTTCTGGACATGGCACTTCACTTTTCTCTTAAAATACCATTCATATGTCCAGTTTACCTTTGTCTCTTGCTACATCTTCAATGTCAACTATTCCATTCTTGCTCTTATCTCAATGAGCTCCTTGTCATTTTCTTCTTTAATTTTCTTCTGGCGGTCTCCTCTTCGACCACACTTATGGCCTTCAATAGACATCTTTTTTGTCTTCATCCCTACTGGCTATCTATCATTTGTTGCACACCTTGCAACAGTATTCATAGAGCATCAATACTATGTCTCCTCCTTCACCTGCTGTCTACATGTGAACTTGAGCTTTTGATACCATTTGATGTAGTCAGTCTGTCTTCCCTATCTCCTTCATCTAAAATATATAGAAAAAATCAACTTTGATACCTCTTGATGGTATCAGACTATCTCCTTTCCTCTTTTTCTTGCTATCTGCAAGCAAAAATCAGCTCTGATACCACTTGCTGCAGAACCCCCCTCCTCTCCTCGGGGATGTTGACCTCCCAGTCAAGGATCTTCAATAAATGAACTGGATTATCTCTTTCATGCCTTCAATAGACCCTGGAACAATTTACACAGGTCCCCTTTCCTTCAAAGTGTAGTTTTTGGCAAACCCACGGGCTCTTTCCTGGCTTCTTTGAAGAATTCGAATAATAGACACTAGCTCCCCTCGCGAGGTCCTTTCCTCCACATGTGACCTCAAGCTATAACCTCACATAAGTACGTTATTGCAGAGTGGCCAAAAGTGGTTTGAGACCACACCACTTTTCTCCTTGCAATTCACCTCCAGCTACCACTTTTCTTTTTGCCAATACCGTGGTTTCAATTGTGGCCCTCTCCCATATTTTTAATGTCTGAGCACTTTCTATCCCCGCAATCAATCGTGACCATTGATCTACAATATCGGGTGATGCCTCTTGATCAACGGATACAATCTGTCTCTTCTTTCCTTCCTTCTCTCCGGATCACACGTTCTTAGATCCTTACGATCTATTGATGTGTGTCCCTTTAAAATCAACGGTCATGCTTTGCTTTGCCATTCGGGTTTCAGAGTTTTCAACTCTCAAACCTTGCTTGCTCTGCAATGGATATCTTCCAAAGTGGAAGATTTGTTGACACCTGTCCTTAGCAAATAGACATCTCAGATGAACTCTTTCTCTCCGCCTTTGGGAATTCCTTTTCAACAACCTCCACCTTTTTTTGGAGTGACTTTCTCCACAATGGCCCTAGCTAGCTTCAGGACTTCGGACTTCAGAAATCTATACTCTCAACTTTCACTTCTCCCCAAAATGATTTTATCTGAAGCTCGTGATCAATTGATGTGTGTCTCCTGAAGATCGATGGTTGCGATTCACTTCGGGTCTTCACCCAGAGTCCACATATTTTTGTCGTGCGTCCTTCTGAATCAGATGACTATGATTCGCTTTGGATCTTCGGGTTTTGAAAATCTTAATTCTCAACCTCTCCACTCTCACTTTTTCCGTAGCATTTTACCCAGAGTACACAATCGGTTGACGCGTTTCCTCCTACAGATCGACGACCCCCAACTACTTCGGCTATTTGGGCTTTGGGAGTTTCAAAACTCCACCTTTTCTTCCTCCTGAAGCTCACGATCCATCGCCATGCATCCCTATGGATCTAATGGTCCATATTCACTTTGGACTTCAATTTTCGAGAGTTTCAACTCTCAACTGAAATCTTCGAAGCGATTTTTCTCGAAGCCTCAGATCTATTGACATGTACTCCCCCTGGCAACCAACGACCAAGATATATTTCGGCTCTTCGGTGATTTCACTCTCTCCTTGTACTCAAACTTTTGAAGTGCTATTGCTCCGGAGTTATAGATCTTACACCACCTGTCAACCTTGATGATGGATGGTCCCTGTTCACTTCGGGACTTCGGTAAGTCCACTCTCCTGTGCACACAAAAGGTTAAGGTCTGTGCACTTTACCTGGATCAGACGACTTTCGATCCTCTGCGCTCAGATCCTACTGTTGAGATCTATTTCTTATCCTCGTGTGTTCCTCCTTTGTTTTGGACCCTGATTTGACGGTCCATATCTCTTCTTGCAGCAGATCTAACGGTTGTTTTCACTAATCCTCTTGAGCTTCTTTGTTCTCCTGGACTTGGGAAAATTTCTAAGTGTTCAAAGGTTTTGTTCTTTAAACCTTCTCCTGCGAAACTGGTTGAAAGGGTCTCATCTTCAATTTTCCTGCTGAGCTTTGAAAATGAAGATTGTCCTCATCTCGGGTGCACACTTGCACTATGCATGCAAACTTGCACTATTCCTCTAGAGCTTGTGAATCTTGGAATAAGTTCTCTTTTGCATGCACTCCTTGTGCTATCTCTCTTGAGCTCTTGCTTATTCAAGTTCTAAAGTTTTAGTCCCTTGTTCCTCTTATGATCCCGACTGCTTGGGTCTCGTCTGCGTTTCTGCTAACACTATCTCTTCCGAGCTTTCAAATTCACTCAGTCTCTTAAGGGTCTCGACCCTTCTACTCCCTTCGAAGGGTTCTTGTTCCCTCCTGGAAACCTATCGCTCAAAGCACAACTTGCTGAGATTCTTCTACAGAGTTTTCAACAACTCTGTGAGTATATTCCTCTGATACTCTTCTTATTGAGCTCGAGGGAGAGTTCTCCTTGTGCACTCCTATACCTACTTGATGCCCACCTAGTAGAGCTCTACAAAGTCCTCAGTGACTTTGTCTCTATGTGCTTCCTCTGCACAGTTTCTCCTCTCATGTATTCAACAACCTTGAGGTCTCCCCTAAGTTTTTGTCACTTTGGTGTTCCCTCCTAGCACATTCTTTTCTAAGTCCACAGAGTTTCAATGCGCACTCCTTGCACTGGATACAGAACTTCCAATGTTCTGTTGTGCACTCCATGTACAGCCTAAAGAACCAAGAATGATATTTCAAACTCAACAAGGATAGAGAAATATATCTTCCTACTACAGATGAAATCTATCATGCATCTACAACATACATAAACACACACAGAGATATCATTCATAGAACACAGTTAACACAAATGGATATCACATGCAGGAAAAAATGCTTTCTTTCAATTAAGATGAATGTCTGTACAAGCGTTTACAAAAGTTGGACCGCTATCGAGTCTCAACGCTTTCTCTTCTCCTAAAATGTTTCAGCTATCCTCTATATTCAACAACAACCTCATTTGGGCATACAATTATCCTACTTCTACCAAAAGGTTCCTAGGGTTCCCTCCAACTACCTCTCCTATTGAAGTAACATCTAACAACTACTCAAGCTCCGTTACATTAAAGTCTGAGAGTCAAACTCCCAGATCTCTTGTGATCATTTAGTTTCCAAGCGTTTCACTCTTCTTCAATCATCCGTTCAAAATGGATCTACAGGAAACACCAAATTTTAGATTCCAAAAAAATTAAAAAGGCACGCTATGGCGCTGATTTGTCTCTCCACGTGGGTTTTGTTGACGATGCTTGATCAGAATCTGGACCAGGGGTCAAATTTTACCTCAAAAATTGAAGTTCTCGGAATTGCCTCAAAACAAATGGGTTTGTAGCCCTCATCGTCACGAACCCAACGCAATTCGTTTCGTTTCAAACGGACATCGGGAGCGAAAGTTATCGTGATCTGTTCGAATCGCCAAACAGGTTAAAAAAGGACGCTGACTGGGTAGGCCGTACTGCTGACGTGGAAGGGCCGTACTGCTGACGTGTCAGTCCATATAGGACATGTGGCGGCTCTAGAGCATGACACGTGTCATGCAATTTTGAACTTTTCGGCGTACGGTTTGGCCATTCTTGAGGTGACACGTGTCACCACTGAGAGGGTGACACGTGGCACATGCTGACGTCAGCATCCTACGTGGCCTGGGATGACGTGGCAGGTGACAGCATACGACCGAGACGCGTGGCACGTGACGTGGAAGATTCTGGTTGGATGACAGTTGGGCGAATTAAATATCGACACGTGGCATGATTATGTGCAATGGGAAGGTGCCACGTGGCCCAATGAAGGGATACCACGTGGCACCCTGATTTTGACTAATTGGTCCTGGGTTCAAAAGTTTTGGGGTCGACCGGAATTGAACAGGTGACCTCTCCGTTTATCCAACGCTTTATTACAATTCTGCCAACGACTACGCCGCACATTGTTTCTTATTAAGCGTATGGGTTTTAATTATTTTGAATTTACATGTGGTTTCATTCGGCGGGGGTTCGGGCCAGGGCTAAGCCCCGGCCCGAGGTTTCATTGTATGCTACATATGACTCTATGTTTATTCAACAGCGCGTGGGAGAGAGTTTTAAAAACTATAAACCAAACCCGCGGTCGTATCGAGCTAGCATATGACCTTACCGTTGATTGTGCGCGGTGGTGTGCTAAAAGTCTACCCCCGGTCATATATATAAATTGCATATAACCCCAGCGCTATTATATAGTGCGCGCGCGGTTCAAACTTTGGATCAAACAGTTGTATAATATGTTGAAACATGTGACCATGCCGGAGTTAACACTATGCGCGCAGTTTGGACTTACAATTGTTAACCCACAATTATTCTATTGTTTCATATGTGACCTATGTTTAAACGGAGGCGGGAGTTGGAGTTTGGTGGAACCCACGGTTCCATTGTTTATTCCATATAACCACATATATCAACCGGTGGGCGCGCGTTTTGGTTTTTCGTTGGGTTTTTAAAACGATTTTTGAATGCACCGGACACTTGTCACGTCCTGTTTTAGCCATGGAGCGGGTAGCCCCTTTAATGCGCGGGACGTGGCCATATGGTCCCCCATGCGCCCAACACCTCCGTTCTTGGGGGATTTATTCAGGGTAACTGTTCGACAATTTGGCGTGTTTTGCGGAACGCGCGTGGGTGCTGAGTTTTGGACGCGAAAACGCTCAGAAGCTAGGTTCACTTTCCAGAGGTGCAGAATGGCGAACAGGTAACAACAGTTTGAAGGAGGAAAATGGCAGCAAGCATAACTTCTTCATTTTTTGACCAAATCAGATTCTGTAAAAGCCCAGCTAGGGGTTTTTGGACATTCTGAGTCCATTGGTGATGTTTTCACAGGCATTTGAAGATCCCATTTGCAGGTTTTTCACATTTTAAGTTGAGGAAGCTTCAGGAGCCTTAAAGCCCTCATTGTTTGAGGCATTGCTCTGATGAGCACATATCCATTTTCTGATACTGAATAGTCATTTTTGACTAATTATTGTGCTCTGAACACATTGGGATAGGTTTCAGATCCATTGGAGGACTTCTACAGGTATTGTTTCCTCATTGAAGCTCAGGGAAGCTTGGAGGCCACATGTAGAAGAGGTCATTACTGGATGAGACAAAATCCATTTGTAGAGTTTTAACAGTCATTTTTGGGGTTTTTATGTATTCTGAACCCAATGGTACAGTCTGTAAATCCATTGGAGTTGAGAAGCAGCTTGTAATGA
>JASDQU011101793.1:50930-65769 GCA_032191745.1 Picea mariana
CAACAAAGATCAAAATGGCATGACAAAACCATCAAGCATAAGCAATTCCAAAAAGGTAATTGGGCCTTACTGTATGATTCTCGGTTTAAAGAATTTCAAGGGAAACTACGTACAAGATGGCTTGGACCTTACGAAGTGGACACTGTTTTCCCCAATGGAACAGTAAGGCTCCTCAAAATCGATGACTCTAAAACACCTTTACTTGTGAATGGTCATCGACTCCGTCTGTACCAGCGCCCTATTTCCAAAAAAGATTTTAAGGCCACATGTGTGGCAGACTCTAATTACCTCTTTTTAGAGGGGCCTCCTACCCCTCATTGCAATTCATTCTTTTGAATTTAATTTCTTTAGTATTAGATTAGATTTCTTTTACTAATAATCCATATCAAGGAATGGCATGTTACAATTGATTTTTGCAGATTCTCGATCAAAGAAAAGGCCTACTAAGAAAGGACGATCTTACTTCAAGAAGAGCCAAGCCTCATTTTGTGAAACACTAGACTCCCCTTTTTCCCCATTGCTGAAACACCACTGTTCAACAATTTTTCGCCTTTTCCCCCATTGCCGAAACACCACTCTTCCGCAATTTCTTGCCCTTTTTCCCCATTGCTGAAACACAACTGTTCAACAATTTTTTGCCTTTTCCCCCATTGTTGAAACACCATTGCTCCACAATTTCTCGCCCTTTTTCCCCATTGCTGAAACACCACTGTTCAGCAATTTTTCGCCTTTTCCCCCATTTCCAAAACACCACTATTCCGCAATTTCTTGCCTTTTTTCCCAATTGCTGAAACACCATTGTTCAGCAATTTTTCGCCCTTTTTCCCCATTGCTGAAACACCACTGTTCAGTAATTTTTTGCCTTTTCCCCCATTGCCAAAACACCACTATTCCACAATTTCTTGCCCTTTTTCCCCATTGCTGAAACACCACTGTTCAGTAATTTTTTGCCTTTTCCCCCATTGCCGAAACACCACTGTTCTTCAATTTCTTGCCCTTTTTCCCCATTGCTGAAACACCATTGTTCAACAATTTTTCGCCCTATTTCCCCATTGCTGAAACACCACTGTTCAGCAATTTTTCGCCCTTTTTCCCATTGTTGAAATACCACTATTCAGCAATTTTTTACCCTTTTCTCCATTGCTGAAACACCACTACTCATCAACATGTCGCCACTATTGAAACACCACTTCCTCAACAGTATTCTACAACATCACTCTTCAACAAACATTTCTCTATTCTTTCCCTGTTGCTGAAACACCAACTTTTCAGCATTCCCTGTCAATAAGCTCTTTCGCTCTCATACTACATTTTGTCCTTCCACTAAACAAATCCTTGATGCAATTTCTCTAACAAATCAAAAGTCTCCCCCATGGCTACTGCAGAACTATTATGGACAGGCACTATATTTTGTTTGAAGTACGAATCAAAGGTAACGATGAGGTATGTAAACTTTATATGTAAATGCAATTGAACTATGGTTAATGAGAAGATCCCAACTCATTATTATAACTCATGTAAAATCATTATTTTAGCCATACTTGAGGGGGGGGAAATATCGAAATCTTATACCATCATTTCATATGAACCGACCACCATCATTCTTTTTTTTTACCATCCTTTCATTTGTTTCACCACCATTTGCATGCCTTCACCCGAAAAACTTACTTTGCTCAGAAGCGGATACTTGACTCTCTGACGGTGCATTTTATTGAGCTCTTAGCTATGGGAGGCCCTGTTACACGGTACGAACCCACAACGATAGCCCTGTTAAAACTATATCCAGAAGTCTATCAAATTTTTCTGCAGGCAGGGTGGCTGGGTTATTTTCAGAGGCTCCAAGGATTTGATCAGCAACAGATTCTTCAATTTTCTCGAAATCTTCAGGAAGATTATTCCATTGTTCAAGGGGTTCGAATTCCAGTTACAGAGGATGATATAGCATAGGTTTTGAGCCTCCCTGTCACTAGCATTCGTTGGTTCATCCGCAAACACATCATCCTTAATGCCCAGCAGGATTTCCTCTTGCCAAGGGAACAAATTGAGCCTAAAGGCCGGGGTGTTCGACTTAGCTCGTTGCCGCCTCCTTGGCCGAAAGTTGTTGAGTTTGTCAAGAATTACCTTACCTGTGAAGGTCGATACCAGGTAGTCTACCAGTATGATTTTGTCTTGTTGTCTCATTTACGACATGCTAGATTGGTGAATATTCCCTACTATCTGCTTGGATGTCTTAGAAATATCTCACATTACTGTAAAACGGCTAAAAATCCTGCCCTTTCCCTCACCCATCACCGTCTCGCTCAACTACTCATCCAAAATGGTTTTTCCTAACAAAACCCTCTCCTAAAAAACCCACCCATAGACCCTCAAGAAGCGGTTGAACATTCTGAAAATCTTCAGGAACAACAACCACAAAACCTTCCAGATCCTCCGGAAGTACCCAGAAATCTTCCTACAGACCCAATTAATCCAATTAACCTTCCCACAATACCAAGCCCGCCCCACATCTTACCAGAATCATCCACTCCTACCATTCATATCCTTAGCGATGATTTTGAACAAGACAACTCTCCCTACCCCATCACTAAGAAAAAACCCCCACGCAAATGAAAGCAAATTCCTCATTTTCCCTCCTTTTTACAAAGAAAAAAAACAAGGACCTCAACAAGAGAAGCCACTATTTCCACTTCCCTAAACCCCCAACCCATCTGGCTAAAACCCCGTACACCTCCACCCTCCCAAATTCTGGAATTTTTACCTATTCCACCCATGGGCACTGAAACACAAGAACCAGAGGCCCAGTGTACTGCGACATCATCCTTTTCAAATCAAGTAACTGAAACACAAGAACCAGCTACTCATCCAATAGATGAAACACAAGAACCAACTACTCATCTAGTAGCTGAAACACAAGAACTAGCTACTCATTCAGTAGCTGAAACATAAGAACCAGCTATAGCTGTTACACAAGAACCAGCTACAGTTGAAACACAAGAACCAGCTGCTGATTTTGTTACCAAAATATAGGAATCAGATGCCCAAGGTGCTGCAACACTACTTTCTCTACATCAAGAAGCTGGAATACAAGAATCAATTGTCGATCCTGTAGCTGCTCCAAAGGAACCAGCTAGTGCGGCTATGACTGTTACACAAGAACCAGTCACCCCTCTTAATATACCCTTGAAATATCAACAACCAGAACCAACAATGGCCTCTGTCTTACAAGAAAATGAGTTCCTAAGGTCTGAATTGGAAGCCTACAAGCAAGAGCTAGTCATGGTAAAGGAAGCCTACGAGAAGTAACTTAAATTGTACACCCTAACTCGCATAGTGACCATGACAGAGGAAAATAAAACAGAGAATCAGTGTAGACAGTATATGTACAGTCAATGTGGGGACATCTATTATCAAGCAGGCTACAAAGTAACTCAAATTCCAATGCCTGGAGCTTCCCCTGCACCTACGACTTTTGCAGTCAAAGAAGAAAACCCTGTTGTTACACAAAAACCAGCAGGACCTTCCAAAATTCAAAATGAACCCTGGCCTACAACAATTGCCACATCTGAAGCCCCTGTTTTTGTTAATAAAGCTATACAAACACTGCCTATTGATGAATTTTCCCCTCCTATCCAGATCAATATCTATACTCTTGTGGAACAAGACACTCAGAGCCCACCTCAGCCTATCACTTGCGATGCTGAAACACAAACTCAACCATGGGATGAGCAGGCAATAATGGACAAATGGAAAAAAGAGTCTGTTGTTACACAGGACAAAAGCCTACAGGAGCATAGACTACTTTGGCTAAACCACATCTATTTAAACTGGGAAGATTTGGAGCAAACACGCCAAGAATCCTATGCCCATAAGAAGCAGAATAAAGAGCTAAAAGGAAAATTGCTCCTAATGTTTGACTTGGCACAAAAGTTGTTGGCTGTAAGGAAACCATCCTCCAATTACTCTATTTTCCTCATGGAACGACTTACATTTTTTCAGATTAAATCAATCAAAGAAGGCAGACCCCATGCAGTGTTAAATCCAACAGATTTTGTTAGAACCTTTGCAGAAGCCTCTACTATGGATCAGCACCTCCTCTGTGAGGTATATCTTCATAATGAGGCCATCCCTGAGAACTAACAACTTAACCTTAACCCTCTTGTCAGTGATATCCAGATTCAGGCACTCACCTCCTTCCTTAACAATCGGATTACATGGAAAAATGACTTCCTAGCTGCCAAGCATAACGAGGATAACCGCCTTCTTTGGATACGGCCAGAACAATAGAACGCTGCCACCTTTGTTGCAGAGTATTATCAGTTTTTGAGGAAACCGGGGATGATTCAATATATTCGGCAACTACAGACAACAGTACTCGAGGATTTTCAACAGTTCATTAAATCCACAGAGATCTCTGCCCTACAAGAAAATAACATGTTTTGGCAACAATCTGCTGAGAAAAGACAGGAACACAATCCGTTTAGTCCCACCAATATTGAGACAACAATCTCCCGGGTACCTAGCTACATCAAATGTGTTCAGCAATGTGCTAAAAGATGGATAGGTTATCAGAGTCATTTTCCTATTCTGTGGATGCCAGCAGAGAAATATCAAGTTCATCAAAAGTTGCCCAAGAAGGTTGAAACAACAGCTTGGAAAAGGCTACAACGCGTTCAAGGATTCAGAGCTCCAACAGACAGCACTTTCCACAACTACTTCTTAAGTAACTTGCATGCTCAGAGTCAGTATTCAGATTCTGATTCAAATTGAAGTTGCCTGAGGACATGCAACCTTTTAAGTTGGGGGGGATGTTAGGACCCTATAATGTACCTTTTTTCTCACACTTTTTGATACCATTACATCCTTTTTCTGCTCACATTTAAGCTTACATTATCACCTTACCCTATCTTTCCAAAGGTATATAACGTCTCTTCTCTTTGCTATATGTTTAATTTGTTTTACATATAATTTTACATTACTCTCATACTTAACCATCAATCAGAAATATATAAGTGTTGAAACAGTTCGAACTGCAGATTATTGTTGTTGTTTGAAGGCCCGTTGTTGAAACAGTCAAAAGCACACAAACCTCGTTGCTGAAATAGTCCGTAGTCTGCGATGCTGAAACAACAATTCACACAACATAAAGAAGAAGATGTTACACTGACCACAACAGCCGCACCTTGAGCCAAAATTAACCATCGCTGCTGCTTGAGACATTGTTGAAACAGTCAGAATGCAAATCCTGTTGCTAAAACAGCCCACGATTTGCGATGCTAAAACAATATACAACAACAGTAACAAGAAGATAAATAAAGAAGTTTTTACACCAGCTGCAACAGCTAGACCTCACCCAGCACCATTTCAACTATTGTAATAGTATTCTGTTACAGGAGACCAGGATATCCTATTCCAGTATAGAATATTAGATCTGACTAAGAATAGGATTCGTATGTGCACATGTAATTTGATGATCAATTGTATCGAGGGGATTCTCCTCTTTAAATAAGGGGGGATCCTTCTTGGCTAAGAAAGGAATTACAGAGAAGGACGTGTTCACTTCAGACATTGTAACATGATACAGTTGACAGATGAATAAAATATTATTTTGAGCATTCCTTCCTAGTTCCTTTCGTTTTTGGGGAATCTTGTGAGAAAGGAGGGCCCACCTTCTTCACAAGATTCACCCATTAGTTCTGTAGTGTGTTAGTATTATTTCTTTTCACGCCTTGATTAAATTTTGTTTTGCTGAAACTCTACTTTACTGAACTCTGTTTTGCTGAAACTCTGCTTTACTGATTGTTACATTGTTTTCATATGATTCATGCTTGAGTAACTGTTAATCATTCTGATTGGTAATTATGTTTGATGAATTTATGAAAGTGTGATAATCAGAGATGGGTGCTGAAGATTCCTTCTTGAAGAATAGGGTCATGTTATCTGTTAAGAGATAATTAACCTTCAGTGTGTGTCAATCATTTTGAGTGGTAATGAGTTCATGAAAGTGTGATAATCGGAAACAGGTGCTAAAGATTCTTGCTTTGGGAATAGGGTCCTGTTCTCTGTTACAGAATAGTTGGTCTTTCCTTTTGCAGTATCTTGAAATATTTCTTTCCTAGGTTGTTATTTCTTAATGTAATCCAGGATTCTTCGGATAATTATTTCTTTAAACTTTGAACTCTGCAATAGGTAGGTTGCTTTTCTGTAATTCAAAGTAGAACTTCAGTTTGTTCAAGGCAAGGTGTGATTAATGTACCTTTACTACAACTCTAGATTTCTTTTGAAATTGAGCATATACAGTGTGTGATTGCCTTTGAAATAACAGACTTCCCTGGGTTGATAATTTATGTAACACTTGATTGTTTAGTTAATAAGAAATTACAGTGACCAACACCCTTATACTTCTCTTAGCAAATGCAATAACATATAAGCATAAAATGATGGAGACTATGGTGGGGATGTATGCCCTTATACTTCTCTTAGAAAACCCAATAACATATAAGAATAAAATTATGGAGACTATGGTGGGGGTGTATTCCCTTATACTTCCCACCTAGCTCTAGCAAATTAACCTTGACTTGAGAAACAAATGATAGCACAATGTAGAAAACGATTACCAATTCAAGGAAAAAGCTAAGACAAACCACCATAAAATCTAGATAAAAGCCTTCCAAGGCTAGAAAATCACTTCCATCAACCAATAATCCAAGATATATTCATAAACAAGAGAACAAGAGGGAGAACTAGCCAAAGATAGTGAAAATTTTAGTTCAATACTTCTCCAAATGGGAGAGTTATATCTTAAAATGAGATCTTATGATCTCTATTTATACAAAATGTCTCCAAAATAGTCTGTCCACATAATTTTAGGATAAACCACAAGAATAGGGGTCAACAACCCTAGTATTCCCCCTTTACACAAATAATACTAAACAATTCACTCAAAATTTAGTTTTACACAAACAAAAAACCTTAACTTAAGGCAATGTCACCCCTTTAGGGGATGCTTTGACACTAGTAACAAGTCGTTGGTGTTAGAGAAGTGTATATAGGATTCCCAAATACACATGTTAATCATCCAAATCATTTCTTCATGGTAAAAGCCTCATTCTCCTCAAAACATCCTTGTGTCAATGAATAACAACCTCACCACCAAACCCTAACCCTCCTAGATGATGTCATGCCTCCAAAGGTGACAATTTTCCTCTCCTCGAAAAAACATTTGGCATGTGAGGGATAGGTTATGTCATTCACAATGTATTCTAGGCCTCTAAAGTTTCATCTCTCTCATTTGGTGTGCAGTCCCTTTGCATCCAACCTCTGGGATTCAATCCCCATGGAAGACCAAGCTAGGCTTGTTCCTAAAAAATTGTCCACCAACTAGGTCCTAGAAAGACAAATAAGCACACCCTCCAAGGATCTCAAGTCAAAATATCATGATGAGTAAAGAAAATCAATAAATGAGCCACCTAAGTATGTTCATCAAAGATTACCATGTCAAACAAGTAAGTGCTCAAAGACATTATGTGACTTTCCAAGATTGGATATGGGAGGGTTGACAAAGTGTCCTATTGGGTAGACCTTTCCTAGGTCAAGGAGTGTTTCCCAAGTGATCCCCTTCTAAGACATGTAAAGTGGGTGAAGTGGTTAAGGGTCAATACTCATTGGGCATGGGGTTCATGACATACAAGGGGTTGTATTGTCTTGTCCATGGGTGCCTTTCTAGAGGGTGTGTGGTACCTTTGTTTGAAATGTTGTTTTTCCAAGCCCATTTTCTTGTCATTCATTGTTTCTTTAATGTTTTAAGGAAAATTTTAAGGCCATTGTCCTAGTGTGGTGTCTAGATAATGACAGTGTCACTCACAAATACCTAGGGGAAATGAGAAGGTTGGCTCATGATGAGCCCCCCTTTTTCTCATCCATGAAACTAAGATCCATTACCCTAGCTTGGTGACCAGATGATGGTAATTTCATACCACTAGATATCCATGATCATGATAGGTCAACTCATGATGAGACATCCTATCCTCCAATTAACCCATTAAGCATTCATAATCATTATTCTTGTGGGTCCCCCTTTTCTTTACAGATAAGTGTTTCATTTCTTTCGTGGGTGATACCTAGGCAAAGCATCTAGAAGGTTTATAAGTAGGATTTTATCTTTTACCCAACAACAATCCCTCTGGGCCTTCATCTCCTTCTTCCCATAGAATGAGGAACAACCCCTTCTTGGGTCAATACACCCTAAAATCCCAAGAGATAAAGAAATGGGGGGGTTTTAATGATGAAAAGTGGTAAGTATGATCCATAACTGTATGATGGCTCTTCAAGGGATTTCCCAGTAGCAAACACATCCCGAGGAAAGACCACTTACTAGGGCACAATGTCAACCACCAAGGTGAAACATGGAAAAATACATAATGTCCAAGCACATGTCATCAAATATAAAGCAGTATAAAATACAACATACTCAAAATGCCTTAAATATTGAAATGACACTCACCATAATACATGAATTGTACCTCATGGAGCAAGGCCCATTGCCTTTCAGAAGCCAGCGGGTGTGGTGGATGCCATCCTGAAAGTATTGACCTGTGTGGTGGTGAGAATGGTCTCCATCCTTGCAAGTGGACATTGTTGGTCATGTAGCCTCTTGGCACTCCATATTTGCAACATGAGGGCCTCGAGACATGATCTCCTTAGTTTTCCACAAAATGGGGATAACAAGCCTTCATTCTAGATGAAAAGCGCAAAGCTATGGACAAGAAGAGAAAAACGTTTATTTTTGTTGGTCACTGAGAGAAGATGAAGGCATACAGGTTATTTGATCCCATTTCAAATTCCCATCCACTTTAATCAGTTCTTTGACCCAACAATTTATCCTACTCCCATAGATTGTCTTGCATAAAATGGTGTCAATCGCACTAACATTTATGTTTTTTCATAACAAGAAAGAGCTGAAATTTCTATTGCCACAGATTGCATTGCAAATCACACTGTTGGAGTTGAAAATCAACAAGAATTGTTTTTCCCGAAGTTGAAAATAAACAAGAATAAAATATGCCATCATTGCTAAACGAAAATATGCATCTTGAACCAAAACAACTTGATCAAAGACAAAATTTGAGGAGAATCCTTTGCGAGAAAAAAAGGCCTAAAAGGTATGGCTATGAACCAATTGATTTTATCTATTTTCCCACTAATCCTCACCATACTCATTCACAAAAAATGTTGTCTCTCTTTTGAGTCACACCATTTCAACTGATCCAAAACCATTTTCTGATGTTGTTGGTATACTAGAATGGGATGCTACCATGACAAAGGAATACTATTCCTTGCTATTTAAGAGTCACACATGTAATCTTGTTCCTCTCCCTAAAGGACAAAATATAGTTTGGTATAAATGGGCCTAGATAACCAAATATGAAGCGTATGGATTTTTTGACAAGCATAAGGTGTGTATTGTGGCCAAAATATTTTCACAGGTTGAAAGTATTGATTATTATGATACCTCCTCCCCTATTACCAAGATATATTCCATATTCCTAGTGCTTTCTCTTGTTGTCACCCAAGGTTGGTTAGTCTATTTGTTATAGCAAGATTTTCCTCACCCCATGCAACTTGTTGAGAAGGCATTTTCCATTTCCCTATGCAGACATGAAGTCCCTTTTTGGAGTTTCGATATCTAAAAATTGTATTTTTCCACATATACATGCCCTAACAACTATACAACATGTGTATATGCAAGTTTCACCATTACAGCCCAGATACATCGGGTTTTGTGTCAAAAATTAAAAAATGGGTTTCCATGTCACGTCATGTGATCCATGATCCTTGACCTTCCATATACTGGATACGTTCTGAATCAGCCCTTCATTTCCATTTGAAGGATATAAATTGGCGATATCCAAGTTGTGGAGAAGAGGAGAAGAATTCAACTTTGAGAGAAAAGTTACTTTGGAGAAATTATTCACTTCATATTGAGTCTGCATCCCTTTGTCCTTTTAAGTCTGAACACATTATTCAGCCCCCAATCTCTTCCCTATTTGATGGAGAACCTCATTATATCTCTTATATGAACTTGTCTTTGGTAGAGGATTGAAGTGGTGAAGGCCCAACTGGAAGGGACTTATTTTATTGGTTTCGAACATGCCGAAGCGGAAGTTTGTCATTCATACACTTATGTTGATTACATTTTAATAGAAATACTCTTTTCTCGTCCAACTAATGTCTTGCAAATTTTGAATTGTTATTCCATGGGAATAATTTTTATGTATATTGATGGATTATGCTATTATATGTACTAACTTTATATATCGTCACCATATTGTTATGAGGAAAATCTCTCTATGGCTAGGGTGAACCACAACATATGGAAATGACTACAGAAATAAAATCTCTTCTCAAGTATGCTATGAAAATACATATGCCAACAATACAAGATAAAAGGCCTACCTCTTCTAGACATTCGATGAAGTCCACCGTTGAGCACTTGACCCAAAGCAATACACTTGAAACTAGTCCTCAACAACCAAGCAAAGCAAGCATATGGTGATATTATATATTGTTAGCACATTCAATAGCATAATCCATTAATAAACAAGACAAATACGCCCATGGAATAATAATTCAATATATTTGCAAGATATCAATTGGACAGGAAAATAGTATTTCTATTAATATATGATCACGGAAGTGAAAATCTTACAGACTTATGTGTCAGCATGGTTCGGAACTGAGAAACTAAGTTCCTTCCAGCTGGGCCTCCACCACTTCAATCCTCCACCAAAGGCAAGCTCATAAGAGAGAAACAATGAGGTTCTCAATCAATAAGGGAAGAGATTGGGGGTTGAACATTGTGTTCAGAATTAAAGGACAAAGGGATGTAGACTCAATATGAAATAAATAATTCCTCCAAAGTAACTTTGCTCTCAAAGTTGAATTATTTCTTCTCTTTCCATAGCTCAGAATTGGCCCATTTATAGCCTTCAAAATGGAACTGAAGGGTTGATTCGGAACGTTTCCAGTAAATGGAAGGCCAAGGATCATAGATCTCATGTCGTGACATGGAAACCCGACATTAATTTTCATTTTCTGGCATGAATCTCGATGTACATGGGTTGTAGTGGAGCAGCCTTCTTATACGCATGTTGTATAGTGTGCAAGATGTGTATATGTGGAAAAATATTTGTTTTTAGCTCTGGATCTTACAAACAGGGATGATAAGTTTGCATGGGGAAATGGAAAAAGGCCTTATGGGAAAGATTGCATAGGGTGAGGTAAATCTTGCTAGAACACATATGCTTGTGTATCTTGGTTGTTGAGGACAAGTTGCAGGGGTATTGCTTTGAGTCAAGTGCTCAACGATGGACTTCATAGAACATATGGACAAGGTAGGTTCTTTATATTGTCTAGTGATGCAGGAGCATTGATCTGAAAATAGAAGGCTGACTTGTTATGCTATGCAAGCACCCTCTACCTCATTAAATTAAACCTTAACAGGACCTTGCTTCATGTGTTTAAAAATGCAAGAGGTTTCATGTGTCAAGTTCTTGGTTCTTCTTTGCAATGTTCATGTGTGAGGAAATGATCTTTTAAAAGATTTATTATGTGTTATAAACCAATACACAGTCATAAAAAGTGCAGCAAATAACACAGTAAACTCACAACAAAAGCAAGATGATAAAGGAGTTCACCCCTCTCTGGGCTACATCTCCTTGAGCCTCCTTCAATGGACTTGGCTCTTTGGGATTAGTTTGTCAAATGCTCATTACAAGATGCTTCTCAACTCCAATGGATTTACAGACTGTACCATTGGGTTCAGAATACATAAAAACCCCAAAAATGACTGTTAAAACTCTGCAAATGGATTTTGTCTCATCCAGTAATGACCTCTTCTACATGTGGCCTCCAAGCTTCCCTGAGCTTCAATGAGGCAAAAATACCTGTATAAGTCCTCCAGTGTATCTGAAACCTATCCCAATGTGTTCAGAGCACAATAATTAGTCAAAAATGACTATTCAGTCTCAGAAAATGGATATGTGCTCATCAGAGCAATGCCTCAAACAATGAGGGCTTTAAGGCTCCTGAAGCTTCCTCAACTTCAAATGTGAAAAACCTGAAAATGGGCTCTTCAAATGCCTGTGAAAACATCACCAATGGACTCAGAACGTCCAAAAACCCCTAGCTAGGCTTTTACAGCATCTGATTTGGTCAAAAAATGAAGAAGTTATGCTTGCTGCCATTTTCCTCCTTCAAACTGTTGTTACCTGTTCGCCATTCTGCACCTCTGAAAAGTGAACCTAGCTTCTGAGCGTTTTCGCGTCCAAAACTCAGCACCCACGCGCGTCCTGCAAAACGCGCCAAATTGTCGAACAGTTACCCGGAATAAAGTTCCAAAGAACGGAGGTGTTGGGCGCATGGGGGACCATATGGCCACGTCCCGCGCATTAAAGGGGCTACCCGCTCCATGGCTAAACCAGGACGTGACAAGTGTCCGGTGCATTCAAAAATCATTTTAAAAACCCAACGAAAAACCAAAACGCGCGCCCACCGGTTGATATATGTGGTTATATGGAATAAACAATGGAACCGTGGGTTCCACCAAACTCCAACTCCCGCCTCCGTTTAAACATAGGTCACATATGAAACAATAGAATAATTGTGGGTTAACAATTGTAAGTCCAAACCGCGCGCATAGTTTTAACTCCGGCATGGTCACATGTTTCAACATATTATACAACCATTTGATCCAAAGTTTGAACCGTGCGCGCACTATATAATAGCGCTGGGGTTATATGCAATTTATATATATGACCCGGGGTAGACTTTTAGCACACCACCGCGCACAATCAACGGTAAGGTCATATGCTAGCTCGATACGACCACGGGTTTGGTTTATAGTTTTTAAAACTCCCGCCCGCGTGTTGTTGAATAAACATAGAGTCATATGTAGCATACAATGAAACCTCGGGCCGGGGCTTAGCCCTGGCCCGAACCCCCGCCGAATGAAACCACATGTAAATTCAAAATAATTAAAACCCATAGGCTTAATAAGAAACAATGTGCGGCGTAGTGTTTGGCGGAATTGTGATAAAGCGTTGGATAAATGGGGAGGTCACCGGTTCAATTCCGGTCGACCCCAAAACTTTTGAACCCAAGACCAATTAGTCAAAATCAGGGTGCCACATGGCAGCCCTTCATTAGGCCACGTGGCACCTTCCCATTGCACATAATCATGCCACGTGTCGATATTTAATTCGCCCAACTGTCATCCAACCAGAATCTGCCACGTCACGTGCCACGGTCTCGGTCGTACACTGTCACCTGCCACGTCATCCCAGGCCACGTAGGATGTTGACGTCAGCATGTGCCACGTGTCACCCTCTCAGTGGTGACACGTGTCACCTCAAGAATGGCCAAACCGTACGCCGAAAAGTTCAAAATTGCATGACACGTGTCACACTCTGGAGCTGCCACATGTCCTGTATGGACTGACACGTCAACAGTACGGCCCTGCAACGTCAGCAGTACGGCCTGCCCAGTCAGCATCCTTTTTTTACCTGTTTGGCGATTCGAATTGATCGCGATAACTTTCGCTCCCGATGTCTGTTTGAAACGAAACGAATTGCGTTGGGTTCATGACGATGAGGGATACAAACCCATTTGTTTTGAGGCAATTCCGAGAACTTTGATTTTTGAGGTAAAATTTGACCGCTGGTCCAGATTCTAATCACGCCTTCCCACTAAAAGGCTTTTGGACCCACAAAAGCTTATAATTATCGATCTGAGCCTCAGTACTCTTCTTCTTTGCAAGTTATATCAATTGATTCTACTTGAAAATATTTTTCGACAATCACCTGGGTACCTTGACATGCCTTGCACTGCAACTGACTATGTCCCTCAACCACTGCTCTCTGTCTGCTGCTGACTCACTGTTCTCTCTGTACTTGGAAGTCTCCCAGCCTTCCCACTGAGAATCAAGTCCCTCTTTCGAACTTTTTGGTGTCAACAATCCGCTCTCCAATGGCTGCAAAATTTTCCTGCGACATCTTGTCACAAGCCAAGAAAACCTTCAATCTTGAAAATGAATAATACAAGACTGATAAATAATGACAGCAAAATCTTTTTACTCTTCAAGCAACTGTCACATCTTGTGCTTCATCAAAGCACATGGTGTTTTCCTCCATCTCAATGTACTCAAAAATGACTTACAAGCCATCCAACATAATCGACTAAACATAAATCGAGAAACATGAACGACATAACATAGTCGCCAAGATAAAATCGACATAAGTCGAGACTCATGTGAAATGTATCAACCTTCCAAAATGACAAGTCGAAAACCATGATAAACAATCATGCTACAATCATGAGTCTTTCATGATGAACTAACATCAAGTTCATTGTTTATGCACTCACAAAACCAAATGCATATGCATAGTTCTTCAACTCTCTCCTGTATAAACATAGGTACTCAAACCCAAAGCATGTGGGTACTAAAGAGCTGAAAATGAAAAGTGTATATGGCTGTAACAAAATGGACAGCATACCCCTCTTTTACATGTTCTTGAATGAGGAGGTATAACACAAGTATGCTTTCAAAAATGAATGCCCACACAAGCAAACTTGCATCTTGCAAAATATGACAAACTACTGCAACTTGTCAACTTCAACAAAAGTGAAAAACTAAGGCTGAAATGTGCATCTATACAGAAAGAATGCAAGCCTTACTTACGCAAGAAATCAATCCATTTCTTACCAAGCCAACTCAATGGCGAATCCTTCTGCTGAAAGTCATCTTCTTGTGAATCATCTTGACTCACATCAATGATGGAATCTC
>JASDQU011101794.1:1498-15687 GCA_032191745.1 Picea mariana
CACTAAGCTATCAAATTAGATTCTTCTAAGCATATATCAGTGCACTAAGCCTTTAACCACATAAACAAGAGAACAACCATAAAGAACTAAGCAACCACAACACGGGGTATATGTGGTTCACCCCCACCCTGGGGCTATGTCATCCAACTCTTCTTCTTTATTTCTTTCTATCAATATTCTACATGCACAGAGCCATGATACCTTACTCCGCAGAGGATAGGAGATCTGCGTGCACTCCTCTAGATCCTCCTTCCTTGAGTTACATCACAAAGCCTCTTCACAGTCTCTTATAGCCACTTGCACTTAGCTCTGCAAGTTCTCAACATAGCATGCAAAAATCACTTACAAGTTACACTTAGCACAATATCTAGCCTCTCTTAGATCACATAGATCGAACTACTTCCTACATCTCTTGGCTTCCTATTTATACATTACAAAAAGGGCCTAAACATGGGTAAACCCATGGGCCGACATCCCCATACCCGTTGCATAAGCCCAAAACCCAAAAATCCCTAAAAAGGGGTCGAGATCCCGCAATCTCTGCTTCGACTTGTGCTCCGCCTTCGACAGCCTATCGAAGTCCCAAAAGTAGGTCAAACATGACCAAGGATCCTCACAACTTGGTCAAGGGACAACAACATGCATTCTAGTGATGGTCTAAATAGAAAGTCTAAAATAGAACTAGTCAGTTAACTCCCACTGAACTATTGTGTCGAAAATAGTAATTTATCCAACACCCTCCGAGTTCAAGGATGGTTTCCTTTGATTGGAATAATATTTTTGAGCCTTGCCTTACTTCTTCTGCACCCTTCCAAATAACTTCATTTTTTCCATTTCAAAACCTTCTGAACAAGGGGGCATTCCACTCACTTTGAGCATGCTCCCTCCAAGTTCAAGGATGGTTTCCTTTGATTGGAATAATATTTTTGAGCCTCGCCTTCCTTCTTCTGCACCCTTCCAAATAATAGTTGAAATTAATTAAATAAACATATACATATGTATAGTATATGAAGGAGCCTCTACAAGCATTTTATCCTCCTCGGCTTGGCAATATTTGGGTTTCCCAAGCTTGTGTCAGCTACCAGTGAGTTGTTGGATTTTGATAGAACACCTAGTGAATATTTGGGGATTCTTCCTCATTTTCCTATCATGTTAGGTGGGAACATTGTCCTAGTTGATATGATAGTGGATCAAGGCCCATTAGAATTCAATATGCTTCTTGGGCGTGATTATGTAAATGTATTTTTCCAGCACATTACCCTCCCTAAGTTCTTCTTTTACCTTTTCTCTAACAAAAGAAAATGGGCCCCCCTACTAACATTTTCTATTGGAAAGCCTCTCAGACTCTCTTATGCAAATGGAAATGAAGAAGTCTCTCTTCTCACACTCCATACTTTACCATTTCAATGATTTTAAAGAAGACTATGGCTCGTCGATACATTGTATATTGGCGAGCTTCCTCTTTCCTTCACCGATACATTGTGTATCAGTGAGCATCCTCTTTCCCTTGCTAATACAGGATGTATTGGTGCACATCCTTCTTCTTTCGTCGAAACATCCCATATCGACAACTTGGGTTTTTCTTCACCAATATGATTTCTCAAACTTTCACTTAAAGTTTTTTCTAACTTCTAATCCATTGATTTTGGATATATCGGCGGGTTAATCGTTTCCTCCTCGATATAGCCAATATCAGTGAGTTAGTGATTTCTTCACTGACACACAAGTGGCCATCCTCTCTCTGTCGTTGATAAGAAGGAAGGGCCAACACTTAGACATTTTATTTTTTCACTTTCTAGTGTATCGACATCGATCATTTTATAGGAATTGATGCATTGTCACCCATCAGTCCTTGGACATTGATACACCGATGCTTCATCCACTTTCAACCGTCGATATAAATCAACACAGATCCCCCCACATTCGTCAATACATCACTTATCATCAAGGTTCATTTCTTTCTCTTTGATACATAATGTATTGGCGAGGTTCATCTATCTCTCTCTGATGAACTACTTGTCAGAGAGTTTCCCTTTTTTTTCGTTGGTGTGCTAGAAAAAATATGTCAACCCCTCATCGACATTGAATGTATCGACAATGATATTATTTTTATTTCCAACATAGACCATGTTATCAAGACACTTTCATCATGAAGCCTCTCCCAAGTTCCTCTAGATCATATCATTCTCACTACGCCTGTTAATCATATTCCTATGGTTTCAATCGATTAAGACCTCCATGCGTGACAATATAATTGATGATTTATTTACTACCTTTCCTAATCTACTTCATGTTGCAGTCGTGATTGAGTCTTTGTGTATCTCTAGTAGATTTCGTTATGCATACCATGCTAGCATGCATGTTTGGTGCCTTCTTTATTTTATGGCTAACCTCGATCATGAAAGTGTTATTTATTGTTAGGTGGGTTAATTGAAATATCTACAGGGCACAGTTTGGCTCTAAATTGCACCTCGAAGAAGAATTGGTACTCTTGTCGCATACTCAATGACAAGTTCTCCAAACATCAGTTGGCTATTTTCACGAGATAATATTTCCATCAACTGATATATGACTTAGTTCTAATGGATGGATCAAGAGCCTATATAACACATATGCCAGAGGAATTGAAGGAACTAAATATGGGAAAATCAATAGCGAGAACGAGATCCAAACGTTCATTAAAAAAATTCTTTGCTTGCAATTTTGGGTATTGTTCAAAGTGTCTTTTTCACTCCTTAAACAACCTAGATGTATGTTTTATAAATTGTGATTCCAACACCACTAACGAAATCAAAATTTGAGGTCCAAAAGTGCCAGAATGATCACCAAGTATTTCCCATCATGATAGCCTTGTTAATCGTGACCTTCATTAAACATCAATCTACTAAAATTATCGAATGAAGTTGTAAGGTATCTCACTAGAATCCCCTCCTTATGCTCTTTGCATTGCAAAAAATGGCACCTCAATCAGAAAGTGTATGAGCAAGTTATGGAATTTTGAACTGAAGCTCTTATTGTTTCTTGTTGTTAAAAAAGACATTTAGAAATTTTTTGATTTGTCTTCCTACATAGGGGAGTTTGTGCTTTTCTTTCTGATGCATAGGGGAGTTCATGATTTTCTTTACGATACATGGAAGACTTCATGCTCATATTTCCAATACATAGGAGAGTTTGTTTTCATCTTGTCGATACATAAGGGAGTCTGTGCTCATCTTATCGATACATAAGAGAGTTTTTGTTCAACTTGCCAATACATAGAAGAGTTTGTGTTCATCTTGGCGATACATAGGGGATTTCATGTTCATATTTTAGATACATAGGGGAGTTCGTGTTCATATTACCAATACATAGGAGAGTTCATGTTCATATTTACGATACATAGGAGAGTTCATGTTCATATTGTCGATACATAGGAGAGTTCATGCTCATGTTTCTGATATAGAGGGGAGTTTGTGTTCATATTATTGATACATAGGGGAGTTCGTGTTCATATTGCCGATACATAGGGGAGTCTGTGCTCATCTTGTTGATACATAGTAGAGTTCATTTTCATATTGTTGATATAGAGGAGAGTTTTTGCTCATATTGCTCATACATAGGGGAGTATGTGCTCATCTTGCTGATACATAGGATAGTTTGTGATCTTCTTGTAGATACAGAGATAGGACTTTGCAAAACTTCCTTTTGTTTTTTGGTAATAAATATCGACTCAGATACCCATTTCATGTGTTCCTTATACCAATGGAAAGGTATTTTCGAGATCTACTACTTCACAGTTATAAAATTTCAGATATTCCTCACCAATTGTTCAAATTTTTAGGATTAATATTTGGAACATTGGTAAAATCCCCGGAGAACACAATACTTTAACCAAGAGAAAAGGAACTAGGAACTGAACTCAGGGAAGCATATATGAACTCTCATTTAGATAATGTTTCAGCTATAAAGGTTCGAATGCGTGGCTTTGGAAGTTTATTTCAATATTATTCTATGGTCACTCATCTATTGCGTTTTAAATGGTGTCAGGTACCAATGATAAAGGAATATCATACTCAATAATATTGATAAGAATTATGTGGGGGGATAAAACCATTAAGTATTAATAGTAACAACAATTGTTGTAGCAGTAGAGGAGCAACAAAATGGAATTAGACTCAAATAGATGAAGAATAATTTTGAATCCCATGATGCTTGAATATCAAAATTGGAGGGAGAAGAGTCTTCCAATGTCCAGACCAATCATCACGGTGGGTGAGGTGCACTATAGCCAAAATATATGATGGACCACTGTTGGCAGCAGACTAAAGGGGAAATAAGGATGATCGTGGGGAAATAAAGCATACATAAAGTGAAGCGACAGCTTGAAGGAAACACAACACACACGCATGCAAGAAAACATGCACAAGGAAAGCGACAGCTGGAAGGAAGAACAACACACACACATGAGGGGAAGACCTAACGTCAGTAGGGTTATGGTTTTGGTAACATATTGTAATGGATGAAGATCCAAAGATGTATAAATACTGATACTGAGGTATTGTGGAGGGTTTTGGTTTTGGAAGGATTTTGTAGTTGTTTCGAGTGAGTCAGTATTTGAGTTTACATTTTACTATATGAAATATTTTGTAAGTTGTTGAGCTAGAGGAGAGAAGAGAAGGTAGATCTTAAGGATTATATCGTAGGCTAAGGAGCCTGGTGCGATCTAGTTTGCCTCATATAGATCTTACCCATCTGAGGAGAGTTGTAAGTGCATGACACTTTAGACACAAAACTATCATAATAAAAGAGCCAAGAGCCAAATCTTTGTGGACGTAGCCCAGGAGGGGGTGAACCACAGTAATATCTATGTAATGTGATGAATGCATGCATATATTTATTCTCTTTCCAGTAGCTATTTGTTGTGCATAATGAATGAATGAGTTATTATATTGCCTAAGGAATATGGTTGCACTATTAAGGGAATAAGCTACTAAAGTTACTCTATAGTCAGGAATATCAATAGGTTGAAATTACAAGTTATAGTATATGGTTTAGAATATAGATCACATATCTCATGCTCAATCCTAGGCTATAAACACATGAGTCTTACAACCACCCATTAAATCTATATCGGGTGAGACTATGCAACGCATCCGTGTGATGTGATGCCTTCTGGTTTACCGAGAGGGCCGATAGTTTTAGAGGCTTTGTTGGAAACTTGAAAGACATGAACCTTGGTTCAATAACTTAGACAGTAGAGAGGAATGAATTTCCAACAAATGGTTTTGTTTCCGTTGGTAAGAACAAGAGAGGGTTGAGTAGATGAGATAAGTCGAAGATTTGTCAGAGGCAGATCAAGAAAAAGTTATGGCAAAGACCAATGAGACATTAGAAAGGAATGGTGATACTGTGGAACCCCACAAAACCATAAATTAAAAGTTGGTTGAGAACCAAAGAGCTAGAGTTTGCACAAAAAGACAATAGAAACCCTCTAATAACACCTCGCCAATATCTTGAGAAATACATGTTTACTGATTTGCACAAAGTCTTTTTTTGTGATTTTCTACATCTATTGCAGGAGTGGATACTAAGGTTGAAGGATAACCACATGACGAACTAGATTGGACAGTTGGATTGGAGCCCAGTACAGATTGAGCAATTATAGCAGGTGAACAACAAATTCACCCACGCATTAGACTTTTGGCTCGACAGTATTGTGGCAGGCTTCATAACAGAGTTTGCAGTCGACACAATGAAGTCATACAACGCAACAAATCATAAATTTCTACGCGGACCTTGAGGAAGTTACATTTGATCACTATATATTTCTATTAAGATACTTCTATATAAAAAAGGTGTAATGAAAATGGAATCAGACAAATAAACTTCCCTGCGTGCATGGGGGAAGGGGGAAGCACTTACAGAGAGAGGAGAAATGGAAGGAATAAATGATAAGGGCAAGAAGGAGGAACCCTTGGACCCGATAATGATGGACGATGACCAAATAAAGTGGATCTTGGTGTCAACGGGAAGGACGCGTAGTGGAGTACCCTACCAATACAAGCTGAATACCAATAAGAGAGTCGTAGCTGCGAGGGAGGGCATGGCGAGTGATGAGAAAGAGGCAGAGGATCTCCAGGATGTGAAGAAAATTGAGGAAATCCTGCACACAACATATGAGAGGAAGATGAGAGGTCCAAGAGTGGGAGGAGAAGGCAACCATCCGATCCATATTAATTTAAGTGTGGAACCCATAAACCCACGTGCGACTAATACACCAAAGAGAACACCACTATTTAGACAACCAAAGTTCGGAGGAAGTCCGACATCAGAAAGTACATCTACACAAGGAGAAACAACTGGAGGAACCAGTTCAGGGAGCACTAGTCAAGTATCTACACCGCGAGGAGGTAGTAGTTCAACATTTAGGATGGCCGGACATGAACCCACCATCAGGTTACCAAAATTTTGAGGAGAAGCAGTGGAAGACCCTGAGAAGCATTTGTTCATTTGTGCAAAGATATCGGAAGGAAAACATATTACTGATGAAGATACTAAACTTTCACAACTAGTTATTATGCTAATAGACCGCGCATTAGAATGGCACATGAGTCTAGACACAAACAATGCCCTTGGGACGACAAGGACACTGGCCGAGATTAAGAAGTCACTGATAAATGAGTTCCAGAAGATGAGCTCAGAGGATCAGTACATGGATGAGATGATCAAAATAAGATAGAAACCAGGAGAGTCTGTATGGGAGATCGATCATAGATTCAAGCGACTAAATGGAAAGTTAAAATACCTCATGACTGATATGAAGCATCAACACCTGTTTCTCAACTCACTACTCCCACACTTAAAATACCCTTTACGACAATAGAAATTTCGGACGCAGGCAAAGGCTCTGTAGGAAGCCTTACAACTGGAAGAAAACTAGTACCAACAGATAGACCCATCTATTTAATAACTGAAAGAGGATTTGAAGAATCTAACATTCCAGCTAAACAAGAATGAGAACAAGGACAAATGAGAAGCCGTTTGGTGTAACACATGCAGGAGAGAAGGACACCACAAGAACAAATGTCCAACGTTTGCGTAGTATATGGCAACATGAATGCCAAATTTGTTACCACCAGGAGGACTATGGTGCAAAATTTGCAAAAAAAATGGGTCATGACCCTTATCACTGTACGATGATGCAGAAATACCAAACAGTCCCAAAGAGCTCGTATTGCACCTTTTGCAAGTTAGTGGACCATGACGATAAATATTGTAGAACTATGGAGCTGATGCGAGAAAGGACATTAGATGCATATAGAGTATAGGCCGAAATGATGACTGGGAAAGCATCTCCACAGTTCAATCTAGTCCTAGCTCCATACAACACTGTGCAACAATAGTATAATAATACGCAAAAACCATACAATAATGCACAACTGTTGGCACAGCGGCAGACCCAGGGTTCAACGCTATAACAATGCACCGACAAAACCCTAATTACTGGCCCTTTCGACAACACCTACGAAGCAGATGAAGTCTCACCCGAGGTAGAGGAAGGGGTGGTTGTAGGAATCAGATGTCGACAACCTTATATGGGACACAAATATGTGATTCTAGTATTTAACATAGCACTTAGCAATAAACCTTCATCAATATTTAACCAATATCTACTCTACATATAAAACAGAGCATCGCTGCATTCACCCATATCTAATGTATATAAGCACTTAACATAAGGAATTAGATCAGATCTAGCATATTCAAGCACTAAGCAAGTTCACAGAGGTAAGATCTAGCATCCATATTCATCATAAGAAAAAAGTATAAACAAATCTATCTATCTATCTATGTCAAGCACTTAGCAGATAACACATAAGTGCACCAACACATCACACAAAGTAGAGAAACATAACATATATGTGGTTCACCCCCACCCTGGGGATACGTCCACCAACTCTTATTATTTATTAGCTTATCCAATCAGATACATGCATAGAGCCACAAAAACCTTACTCTGCATAGGAATGAGATCTGCGCACCTCGCTAGATCCTCCTTCCTTGCGTTACAACACAAATCCCTTCAAATTCTATTACAACGACTTGCACTTAGCTCCGCAAGTCTCTCACAATATGCACAAAGCATTTACAAGCCACACTTGCACTTAGAATAACATCACATATATGCCTCGTCTATATTTCCTTACATCGCCTAGACATCTATTTATATATTACAAAATAGGCCTAAGCATGGGTAAACCCATGGGATGACATTCCCATACCCGTTACATATTCCCAAATCCCAAAAATGACCCAAAAAGGGGCCTAGATCCCATGATCTTTGCTTCATCTTGCGCTCCTCCTTCGATAGGCCGTCGAAGTCCAAAATGGTCAAACTTGACCAAGGATCTCTCAAAACTTGGTTGAGGGCCAACATGCCCCCAACACTCACCTACAACTCGTCCTGAGTCACTCTGATGTAAGAAGTTCTAATTTGAAAGCCTCGAGCTTGGATCAAGCTGCTTTGACTTGTTGTTGTGATACGACCTTTTGTTCAACAAACTCTTGGATGACTGCATCGTTCACAGGTCCTTCCAGGTGCTGTTCAACTGCATTAACAACCTGATCTAGTTCTGCTCCTCGGCCTTCAACTTCTGTGAACAATTGGTAGGTATTATATTTCACAGGTTGGAGTCTCTAAGTTACTTCCATAACTCTTCTCTGAATAGTGTGAATTTTCTACTAGGCAGTGCTTTTCTCTTGAGATCTCTTCATTCTTTCCACAACTGAAAGGAGCTTCAACTGTGCCTATATCATTTCGGCTTGATACTTCGCCTCTTGAAGATGTGACTCTCGTTCTCTTAATTCTGGACTCTCAGTGAGTCGCTTGTATGTCAGGGGACTACGATCCCTCAACTACTTGTATTCAATAGCAAGGGCCTTTAGTCTCTCAACTGCGCTCCTGGCAGTTGCTTCTCTTTGGTCCTTCACATCTTGTGGGGTCTCAGGCACTGCACGTAGTTCTAAGTCTACGATGCGTTGTTGTAGCTGCTGGATCACTTCTTCAAGTTTCTCTACTTGATGTGTAACTCGATCTTCTGCCCTTATTTCTATGACTATCACAGAGAAAAGTGATCTGTTGACTGCTTCCTTTACTTCGAGTTGCTTGACGAACAACTGTTCTTTTCCTTGCTGTATCTGCGCTTTTTCTTCGTCAAAATTCGCTTGGAGGGAAATATTTTCCTGTTCTGCAGCTCGATGTTGTTCTACAAGTACTCCTTGTACTTGCATCAAAGCCTGGGTGGCTTGTTCTATTTCCTCTTGTGCTCGTTGAAGGTGACTTCAACTATATCAACTAATCGATGGAGTTGGGTTGGCTTGTCTCCCATCTTTGGTGTTCCCAATGGCATAGGCACAGTGGAGATTGTGCGATTGGACTATAGTGCATGTTGTACCCTTCAGAGTTCAATTTCAATCCTATCATACATTGCTTCCTGCTTGACCTCTTATTTTTCTTCTATTTCCAACGAAGCATCGTTCAGGGGTGCTATGAGGAAGTCGAAGTCATCAGAGGTGAGGAAAGTCTACATCTTGGTCATAGAGGCTTTCGATTTCTTCTGGGAAGAATATTTCAGAGGAGAACCCTTCCTCTTCTTTAGGGGATCAACCTCGTCTCCTTGCTTCTGTTCAACTTCTTTTTCATCTAACTGTTTGCCATCACTTCCTTGCTCTGGTGATATGGAAGCAGTCTTCATGGATGCACTGTCTAATCCTTGGACCTCTTTGCTCTTCTTTGTCCTGTTAGGTTCGGGTGTATCCTGCATAGTTTCTGGGCTGTCGATGTTGGATGTATTTGCGGGGTTGGCGGGGATAAGGAGGTCAGTGGACCATTCCTTAGTAATCTCCTCCAGGTCCTCCTCCATTATCTTGTAGTAGGACTGAAGCTGTTTCTTATGTTCATCGACGCGCGTTGTAATATAAATGAAATGCTGATCTGCGCTGAACTTCATCAAAGGCCGGAACTGGTGTAGAGTGTTCGGAGTCATGCGAGGGTCGGACTGGATGGATCTCTTCAGCTGATCATAGTAGGTATGAAGAACAACATTTGACTGCCACTGTTTGTTCATATTGCTGGAATACCAAACTGTATTGAAATTATACCAAACTGTACTGAAATTCGCGACCAACGGCTCAAATGGCTCGATGTTGGGGAAGGTCGCACCTTCTGGCATATCCCAGGCGATGAATGCGATAAGGATCAAAAGCCAACTAAAACGGAATTCATAACCTTGATATTGTGCTTCTCTGTAGTCTATTTCCAACTGATTCACCAAGTACTTCACCCAATTCATCTGTAGGCCTTCCACGCACTTCCCTACGAGGTCGACTACAAAGCAGGTGACTTGGGTAGGTCGATTCTTTCTTACTAACTTCCCTACAATCAACTGACAGGTGAGGTGCACTGCGCTACTCTATATAGAAGCCACCTTGTAGCCTCATGTCCCCTTCTCGACATCATCGTAGGTTTCCTTGATCCTCTGTGCTAGAGTGTGATCCATTGATTTTCCTAGATAAAAATCCTGTGGATCAGGTCCCTGCATACTCAACCCTGTGATCCGATTGATTAGGATTGGATCAACTATGATACGAAGGTCTATCCACAAATAGCCGCCATGGTAACAAGAAAGCAACAACTTGACACATGCATTCACCTCCTGGTGTCTTCCGAAGTGTGGGATCTTCATGACGTTCAACAGGTTGGATTGTGTAAGGTTATGGGCCCACGTCTTGGGGATTATCTTTGAATTATTCCCCTTCGTTCTGGTCAGGTACTTATGTGGGGCGAGCATGTTATAGACTTTTTGGTCACTGAGGTTGAAGTCATTGAACTTCATTGCTGCAATCTTTTCTTGGTTTGCTCGAATTGGGCGGATCCCCTTCGGGAGGTCCGTAGTGACCAAGGTGTACTCAAAATATCTAGGCACACTATCTCGATTTACTGCGCCGCTCAGAGGTGGTATGTAGGTGGGTAATATATTTGGGATCAATTTGGCATTCACTATATCATCCCTATGCTTGGTTCACTTTTCATCTGATGGCTGGGATGATTCGGCTCCGCGAGCAATCGACGAATATGATTGCACTGTACTTGTGGATGAATCTTGTACACCTACAAATAATCCTCTCTTCGACATGACTCTTTCAGTCATCAGGTTGAGGAGTACTTCTATCACAGATTCTTCGACTACATTGATCTCCTCGAACATATGCGCTCGGGATTAACTATATCAGGTTCAGATTAACTTAGACACTGCAATGGAATAAATGGCAATAATGTGATGATCACTGTGCAAGATCAACTTAGTCTGCAGGCTTAAATTCTTGGTTAGAAAAAGTGTTCTCGGTGCATGGCGCGATAGGATAAATAGGTAACTCGACAATGAGTCGCTTGCAACGGGTATGAAGCCTTCATGAACTCTTTTCTGTCCATTATGGTGCGGTCCCAACAGTCTGATGGTGAGCTGTCTGGTCATAAATTCCTTTCCACCCATTCAGAGCGTTGATATAACAGTTATAATGTCCCCAACGACTATATTGCTTCTCTATGCTGATATCCTGACGAAGCTCCAATTTTGAAAATTTTCCTTCTGCGAGGTTCCTTCTGGATCTTTCTACAACTTTTTGATCTTAGCTCTCTTCTTACTTAGTTTTCTAGCCTTCTTTCCAGTGAGCTTCGTCTCGTTACTCCTTTTCCCATTCTGATTCTTATCTTCTTTTGACATAGTGACTTCGCGCTGTTGAGATTCTTTCCTAGGATTCAAGGGTAATACTTCTTTTTTATCTAGGATAGGTATTTCAGTCTTCTGTGGGTCCTCTAGTGTTCTTGCAACTTTTATATCGACATCGTTGTTGTTAAATAGCTGTGATATGTTCTCCTGTTCTTCAATCAAGTGTGCGATCCTTTTAGTTATAAAATCTTTCTATGCATATGTATAACATATCTTTCACTATTCTGATTAGATCTATGTATATCAAACCTTATTTCATCTACCAGTACCGTAGTTTTCAATCTAGGACAAAATCTATCAAACATATGTAGATCCATGCTTTAGAAACAAAATTTTCCACTTGTCTTACTTCTACAGAGCACAAAGCTTTCAAATCTAGAACTTTTCACTATTCTTACCTTTATCAGAGCACAAAGATTGTAGATCTTACCTCTTTTCTTTAGATTTGACCTCTTTTCTTGGCACAGAGCTTCACAAATCAAGCAAAATGCTGCGCACTAGGGAAACAGATCTACGTATAGAGCTTTCTCAGTTTCAGGTAGAATATTTGCACAAAGCTTCTTCTTCCTTAGTTCCTAACAATCATAGTTTCGTTCCCAGCAACATAACCATTTGTTGGCACAGGGGCAGACCCAGGGTTCAATGCTACAACAACGCACCAACACAACCCTAACTAATAGCCTTTCGGCAACACCTGCGAAGCAGATGAAGTCTCACCTGAGGTAGAGGAAGGGGTGGTTGCAGGACTTAGATGTCTACAATCTTAGCTGGGACACAGATCTATGATTCTAGTATTTAACAGAGCACTCAACAATAAACCTTCATCAATATTTAACCAATATCTACTCCACAGATAAAACAAAGCATTGATGCATTCACCCAGATCTAATGTATCTAATAACTTAACATAAGGAATTAGATCATATCTTGTAGATTCAAGCACTAAGAAAGTTCCTAGAGGTCATATCTAGCATCCAGATTCATCATAAGCACAAAGTATAAATAGATCTATCTATTTATCTATGTCAAGCACTTAGCAGATAACACATAAGTACACCAACACATCGCACAAAGCAGAGAAACACAACATATAAGTGGTTCACCCCCACCCTAGGGCTACGCCCACCAACTCTTCTTCTTTATTAGCTTCTTCAATCAGATACATGCACAGAGCCACAAAAACCTTACTCCGCATAGGACAGGAGATCTGTGCATCTCGCTAGATCCTCCTTCCTCGCGTTACAACACAAATCCCTTCACAGTCTGTTACAACCACTTGCACTTAGCTCTGCAAGTCTCTCATAGTATGCAAAAAGCATTTACAAGCCACACTTTCACTTAGCATAACATCACATAGATGCCTCTTCTATATTTCCTTACATCGCCTAGAAATCTATTTATATATTATAAAATAGGCCTAAGCATGGGTAATCCCATGGGCCGACATTCCCATACCCATTACATATTCCCAAATCCCAAAAAGGACCCAAAAAGGGTCCGAGATCCCGCGATCTCTGCTTCATTTTGCACTCTGCTTTCGATAGGCTGTCAAAGTCCAAAATGGTCAAACTTGACCAAGGATCTCTCAAAACTTGGTTGAGGACCAACAACAGCCGTAGTACAACTCGACACAACCCTAGTACAATACCGCACAGTATAATCAGGAACCCCAGTATAACACGCCAAGAGGCGATAAAGAAGGCTACAAAGGAGGAGGATGAGCCAAAGGAGGTTTCAGATGAGGTAGAGGACCATTCACATGTCACAATTGTCAGCAACCGGGACATTATGCAATAGAACATCCGCTTCCACCAGCAACTTGTATGTATTGTTGCGCATCAGACCACGATACAGAGGAATGCCCAACATTACTAGTAAAGATTCAGGAAAAGAGGAACCAAAAAAACCAAAATGTTCATTGGATTTCAACTGAAGCAAGGGATGAAGGACATAACATCAACATAGTTACCCACGGAGGAGCTAAAACAGGCACTGACATAGTTTGACAAGTGTTATCCACACTTTTGGTTATCGAGATGATGACATGATAATGAAAGGGTGATGGAAGATCTAACTCTTCATTTAGATCATTTTCATGAAGAAAGTTACACTTGTCATTTTCTCAAAATCATATTTTTGGAAATAGTACGCAAGCTGCATATATACTATCCTGCGGAAATCCTTAATTTCCGCATGCTGCATTCAGCCTGACTGCGGACTTTCCGCACTGTGTTAATGATCAGGGTGCGGAAATGTTTATAAAGGGAGAAAATGAATAAGTTCTCAATCCTTCTAGAAGGAATCTTCTAGAAGGATGAGTTGGAGTTCGAATGGTTGGCAAAATTAATGAGTTTCCAGATATCTTGGGATTACACTCTATCCAAGTAACTAAACAATCTTCTCCTATATATTGAGGAGATT
>JASDQU011101794.1:15737-30678 GCA_032191745.1 Picea mariana
TATGGGTCCACGTCTTGGGGATTATCTTTGAATTATTCCCCTTCGTTTTTGTCAGGTACTTATGTGGGGCAACCATGTTATAGACTTTTTGGTCACCGAGGTTGAAGTCATTGAACTTCATTGCTGCAATCTTTTCTTGGTTTGCTCGAATTGTGCGGATCCTCTTCGAGAGGTCCGCAGTGACCAAGGTGTACTCAAAATATCTAGGCACGCTATCTCGATTTACAGCACCGCTCAAAGGTGGTATGTAGGTGGGTAATATAGTTGGGATCAATTTGGCATTCACTATATCATCCCTATGCTTGGTTCACTTTTCATTTGATGGCTAGGATGGTCCGGCTCCACGAGCAATTGACAAATATGCTTGCACTGTACTTGTGGATGAATCTTGTACACCTACAGATAATCCTCTCTTCGACATGACTCTTTCAGTCATCAGGTTGAGGAGTACTTCTGTCACAGATTCTTCGACTACATTGATCTCCTCGAACATATGCGCTCAGGATTAACTATATCAGGTTCAAATTAACTTAGACACTGCAATGGAATAAATGGCAACAATGTGATGATCACTGTGAAAGATCAACTTAGTCTGCAAGATTAAATTCTTGGTTAGCAAAAGTGTTCTCGGTGCATGGCTCGACGGGATAAATAGGTAACTTGAAAACAGGTCGCTTGCAATGGGTATGAAGCCTTCATGAACTCTTTTTTGTCCATTATGGCGCAGTCCCAATGGTCTGATGGCGAGCTGTCTGGTCATAAATTCCTTTCCACCCATTCAGAGCGTTGATATAATAGTTATAATGTCCCCAACGACTATATTGCTTCTCTATGCTGATATCCTGACGAAGCTCCAATTTTGGAAATTTTCCTTCTGCGAGATTCCTTCTGGATCTTTCTGCAACTTTTCGATCTTAGCTCTCTTCTTACTTAGTTTTCTAGCCTTCTTTCCAGTGAGCTTCGTCTCATTATTCCTTTTCCCATTTTGATTCTTATCTTCTTTTGACATACTGACTTCGCGCTGTTGAGATTCTTTCCTAGGATTCAAGGGTAATACTTCTTTTTTATCTGGGATAGGTATTTCAGTCTTCTGTGGGTCCTCTAGTGTTCTTGCAACTTTTATATCTACATCGTTGTTGTTAAATAGCTGTGATATGTTCTCCTATTCTTCAATCAAGTGTGTGATCCTTTTAGTTATAAAATCTTTCTATGCATATGTATAACATATCTTTCATTATTCTGATTAGATCTATGTATATCAAACCTTCTTTCATCTACCAGTACCGTAGTTTTCAAGCTAGGACAAAATATATCAAACATACCTAGATCCATGCTTTAGAAACAAAATTTTCCACTTGTCTTACTTCTACATAGCACAAAGCTTTCAGATCTAGAACTTTTCACTATTCTTACCTTTATCAGAGCATAAAGCTTGTAGATCTTACCTCTTTTCTTCAGATTTGACCTCTTTTCTTGGCACAGAGCTTCACAAGTCAAGAAAAACGCTGCGCACTAGGGAAACAGATCTACGCATAGAGCTTTCTCAGTTTCAGGTCGAATATTTGCACAAAGCTTCTTCTTCCTCAGTTCCAAACAATCACAGTTTCATCCCCGACAACCGAACCATTTGTTGGCATAGGGGCAGACCCAGGGTTCAATGCTACAACAATGCACCAACACAACCCTAACTAATAGCCTTTCAGCAACACCTGCGAAGCAGATGGAGTCTCACCCGAGGTAGAGGAAGGGGTGGTTGCAGGACTTAGATGTTTGCAATCTTAGCTGGGACACAGATCTATGATTCTAGTATTTAACAGAGCACTCAACAATAAACCTTCATCAATATTTAACCAATATCTACTCCACAGATAAAACAAAGCAACGACGCATTCACCCAGATCTAATGTATCTAATAACTTAACATAAGGAATTATATCATATCTTATAGATTCAAGCACTAAGCAAGTTCCTAGAGGTCAAATCTAGCATCCAGATTCATCATAAGCACAAAGTATAAATAGATCTATCTATTTATCTATGTCAAGCACTTAGCAGATAACACATAAGTACACCAACACGTCGCACAAAGTAGAGAAACACAACATATAAGTGGTTCACCCCCACCCTGGGGCTACGCCTACCAACTCTTCTTCTTTATTATCTTCTTCAATCAGATACATGCACAGAGCCACAAAAACCTTACTCTGCATAGGACAGGAGATCTGCACACCTCGCTAGATCCTCCTTCCTTGCATTACAACACAAATCCCTTCATAGTCTATTACAACCACTTGCACTTAGCTCTGCAAGTCTCTCATAGTATGCACAAAGAATTTACAAGCCACACTTGCACTTAGCATAACATCACATAGATGCCTCTTCTATATTTCCTTACATCACCTAGAAATCTATTTATATATTATAAAATAGGCCTAAGCATGGGTAATCCCATGGGCCGACATTCCCATAGCCGTTACATATTCCCAAATCCCAAAAAGGACCCAAAAAGGGTTCGAGATCCCACGATCTCTGCTTCGTCTTGCACTCTGCTTTCGACAGGCTGTCAAAGTCCAAAATGGTCAAACTTGACCAAGGATCTCTCAAAACTTGGTTGAGGACCAACAACAGCCATAGTACAACCCGACACAACCCTAGTACAATACCGCACAGTATAATCAGGCACCCCAGTATAACACGTCAAGAGGCGATCAAGAAGGCTACAAAGGAGGAGGATGAGCCAAAGGAGGTTTCAAATGAGGTAGAGGACCATTCACATGTCACAATTGTCAGCAACCGGGACATTATGCAATAAAACGCCCGCTTCCACCAGCAACTTGTATGTATTGTTGTGCATCAGACCACGATACAGAGGAATGCCCAACATTACTAGTAAAGATTTAGGAAAAGAGGAACCAAAAAAACCAAAATGTTCATTGGATTTCAACCGAAGCAAGGGATGAAGGACAGAACATCAACATAGTTACCCGCGGAGGAGCTAAAATAGGCACTGACATAGTTTGACAAGAACCAATGCAGAACCAATGGGTAAAGAAGAACATGGAACCAAGTAAGAAGTTCGACGCACAGATGGAAATGAAGATATTTAAAGAAGCCAAACAAGAATTTCAGAAGGAGGACATAACATCGACTTCAACTGTGCAACATAACAACGAAGCACTAGAATATGAGATGCCTCCATCATTGGATCATACCCACAGGATGCAACCCATGGGAAATGTAAGTACAATCAAAGAATTTTTGCAATCATGCGTAAAGATATTAAGTGATCCATCATCTATGAAAATATTGCAAAACATACTAGAAAAATGTAGTGCGAGACGGAAGAAAAGATAGAACCAAAAACAGTTAATCAACTACACACAAGAAGACGAACCAGTAGGGAATTTAGACTGAATGCTAACATTGGAAAGTTCAATATGGGAGACATCATACTGGATCTAGGATCTGAAGTGAATGTATTACCAAAGAAGACATGGAAATGCATGGGAGAGCCAACATTAGTATACTCAACCATTCAATTGAAACTAGCAAACCAGCATAGAGTTCTACCAATAGTTAGACTGAAAGGAGTAACAATTGATCTTGATGGAGTGCACACTAAAGAAGATTTTGAAGTCATTGAAATAGTGGACGACACAACATCGTATCCATCATTGCTTGGTCTGGATTGGTCATTTGACAACCATTCCATAATCAATCTAAAGACAAGGAAAATTGCATTTGAGTCATGCGAATATAGGGTCATCTCACCATTAGACCCATCATAAGGCGAGAGGTTTGCAGAATCTACTTGCCTAGACTTAGAAGAAGTCGACTAGTTGTACAAAAAAACCGCGCGTGGTGAGGATTATGTAAATCCAACTACATATGGGGTACTCAGTTGGTGAAGCATTACTTCATGTGCAACAGACTCAGATACTGAGTTAGAAAATTGGTAGCAGAGGCTACACAAAGTATCCACGAGAAGATGTGCACCCATAGACCGCACAGTAAGATGGGTCGGCACAAAAATCAGGGAACCACCCAGTTTTCACAGAACAAATGACTTGGAAACATTCTTGACACAGTATGAAGAAGAAGTCTTAGGGAACCAAAGACTATTATCACTTGATTTAGCACTCAAGGCCACACCTGCAAGATGGTGGGGCACACATAAGGAGACCATCACAGATTGGTACCAATGTAAGCGGTTACTATGCATCAGGTTCGACACAGAAAAACAAAACAACAAACAACATAAGTACGAAGGACAAGGAGCACCATCAGAACACTTGGAGAAGTGCAAAACACTATGGAAAATGACACCCCCAGAGGAATGGCTTCATCACTTCATACACACCCTAGAGGGCATACCAGGGAATTGGTATATAGACCCAGAATTGCGCAAGGGAACTGCGACCTGGATGACATTGCAACATAATTTTTCAATCACTTTCTCATTCAAACATGAGAACCCCAACATAGACACAACCCTTAAACATATCAGAGGCATAATATTCATCAAAGAACCCGAAGTAGAGTTGATCGCATAAGAACAAAAATGGAACAAACAGACAGTCAAGGACCTATTGTCATGTTACCACATATAGGACGAAGCACTAAATGAAGGCCCACCCATAGAATCAGAAGTAATTTATGTGCAGATCAAATTAAATAAAGTCAACATTGGGATAATTGAGCATCCCAAAATGGCGAGTATTGGAGACTACTGGGATGAGAAAACAGTGGAAAGAATCATAGAGTTGTTGCGCAAATATAATGACTTATTTCCCATAACATTTACATAGATGAAGGGTATAACCGAAGAACTAGGAGAAATGAAGATACCACTCAGACCTGAAGTGATACCTATTAGACAATGACCATATAGACTGAACCCAATATATATAAAAAAAGTCAAAGATGAGATCGACAGGATGCTCGAAGCCGACATCATAGAACCAGTCGAAGAGTCATAATGGATAAGCCCGATGGTAGCACAGGAAAAGAAACAAGGAGGGATCAGGATATGCGTCAACTTGAGGAAGTTTAATGATGCATGCCTACACGACCCATTCCCTACACCTTTCATGAATGAGGTGTTAGAGAACGTGGGAGGTCCTGAAGCATACTCATTCATCGATAGATTCTCAGGCTACCATCAGATTAAGATAGTACAGGAGGACATATACAAGACCACGCTTGCGACATAATGGGGATCTTACCAATACATAGTCATGCCGTTTGGACTGAAGAATGCACCAACAATATTCTCCAGAGTGGTCATCGCATCATTTAAATAATTCATCCATTAGTTTCTTGAAGTATACCTGGATGATTGGACAATCTATAGGTTGTTAAAAAACCATGTGGAATTTTTACGACTGATGTTAGAAAGATGCAGACAGTGTCAGATATCACTGAATATAAATAAATGCATATTTGGAACACCGTTTGGGATACTATTAGGTCATATAGTATGCAAACAAGGTTTATTAGTAGATCCGACAAAGATCACAATCATTGTTAACTTGCCAACACCAAAAATAGTTTGTTAGCTAAAAGCGACGTTGGGACACACAGGTTATTACAAGAAATTTATCGAAGGATATGCACAGATCACTGCACCGATGGAAAAGATGTTAAGAAAGGATAAAAAGTTTCAGTGGAATGATGAGTGTCAATACAGTTGGGATACCTTGAAGGAAAAGATGGTCACTGCGTCGATATTAGTATTTCCAGACTGGGAGAAGACATTCCACGTGCATGTAGATGCATCAACGATGGCACTTTTAGCTATCTTGGTGCAACCAGGATCAAGAGACTTGGATCACCCGATATCATTTGCGAGCATAAAGTTATCAGACTTAGAACATAACTATAACAAGATAGAAAGAGAAGGCCTAGCCATGGTCTATGCACTGCAGAAGTTCAGGCATTACTTATTGGGAAAACACTTCAAGATGTTCATAGATCACTCAGCCCTAAAATACCTAGTCAACAAGCCAGTGTTGGGGGGAAGAATCTGTTGATAGTTACTGCTATTCCAAGAATTTGACTTTGAAGTAATAGTCAAACCATGGAAATTGAAAGAAGGACCTGACCACCTGTCAAGGGTCACAAATGGAAAAGAACCTACGAATTTAGAAGACAACTTTCCAGATGCACAATTATTCTCAGTACAGGTTGCTGATGAATACTTCACAGATATTATCCAATATTTGAGTACAAGTACTACGTTGCAAGAATATAGCACCGCGTAGAAGAAAAACTTGGTAGTTTGCACTGTCGACTATCAACTAATTGCAGGACATTTATATAAAATGGGCACATATAGCATCTTGTAAAGATACCTGTTAGAGCACAAAAGACCTAGAGTTTTAGCAGAATCCCACGAGGGAATAGCAAGAGGGAATTATGCAGGTAAAGCTACCGCACAGAAGGTATTGTGTGCAGGACTATGGTGGACAACGATTCACAGAGACTGGAAGGAGTACTGTCAAATATGTGATGTCTGTAAAAGGTGTTACAGATTATTTTCGTCATCCCTTATGACCGTTAATGATGTAAACCTATCCTTTGTCTTTAGAAAGATTAGTGGTTTGAATTCTTGAAGAAAGAAGGGAGAATAAATTTGCATAAGAGAAGAAGTTGTATTTTCCATTGTAAAAACCCTATTAAGGAGGATTTCCACAAGCTACACTATACGCAGGGTGCGGCGATGCCCAATTTCCACATCTTGCTTTAAAGATAGACTGGCAATTTTCTGCAGGCTGCACTATAGCTAGGGTGCGAAAATTCCTGTACGTGGGAAAGCGTCTTCTCGATGCTTATAGAAGGAGAAGCTTCTATGGTGAGGTGGCCTCCGAACGGTTTGGATCTTACTCTCTTTCATGCTTTAGTGGGATCATCTTAACCTCCTCACCTTATCCTCTTCAGCTTATAAAAGGAGAGGAGCTCTCATGGAGAAAGTTAGATTGGCTTGTTATTGAGTTTTGTAGCTTGTATGTTGGCTTTGATATTTTCTTTGTCAAGATAGATTGTGAGTAGCTATCAGATATACAGTCTCAGAATCCATGGATTAGAAGTGTGTGTGAATCAAGGAACTGTTGGAAGGAACCTGACAACATCAAGGCATCTGGTTGTATCTTTCTTCCACATTATATAATACAATGGCATGTTTCTTTATCATTAAATCATTCTCATTTTATTACATGACTCCTTGATCACATGTATATGCTTTCATTGAGTATACTATTGTTGCTTTAACTTTGGTTGGTTTGTGTCATTGCATATCCAATATCACAAGAGCACCGAAGCGGAGCAAGGACAACAAAGATATAAGGAAGTGATATTCAAAGGTATGCCATTCATATCTTGTTTGATAGTAAATTAAATGATTAGAGATTAGGGAAAGCGCCATGTCCTATCTTGTTTTGTTCTAGATCTAGGTGGATCTAGGGGGATTGATTTGTGTCCACACTTAACAATTAGCTCGATAACAAAACGGTAGGCAAACCCAACATAAGGGACGAGACACCATTACGACCACAAGTAACATTACATGCATTTGACAAGTGGGCAATAGACTTTGTGGGACCAATCAATCCACCAACCAAAAGAATAGGACCAAGGTACATTATCACCGCGACAGAATACTTAACAAGATGGGCAGAAGACGCACTAGTGAAAGACTGCAGTGCAAAAACAACAACACACTTTCTATTTAAACAAGTCATTACGAGATTTGGGTGCCCAAGAATTTTGATGAGAGACCAATGAATTCACTTCATAAATAGTACCATCAGCGCAATGAATGAAGAGTTTGAAGTCCATCATCATAAGAGCACACCGTATCATCAACAGGAAAATGGCACAGTGGAAGCATTTAACAAAATTTTGGAGAATGCGCTGAAAAAGATCTGTAATGTCAATAGGGACAATTGGGATCTCAAAGTACCCACAGTATTATGGGAATACATGACTACATGCAAAAATTTGATGGGGCACACACCATTTAAACTGGTTTATGGCCAAGAAGCAGTGGTACCATTAGAATTTTTAATACCAAGCTTGTGTGTAGCAGCTATCACACAAATCACAGAATGAGGAATAGTACAAGAGAGACCGAATCAACTAATGATCATGGAGGAAGACCGAATCTTAGCAGGATTCCACCAACAAGTTTAGAAAGCAAGAGACAAATCTTGGCATGATAGACACATCAAGAAGAAAATGTTCAAGGAAGGAGACCTAGTACTGATGTATGATGACAAATCATTACAACACCCAGGAAAGTTTAGAATGCATTGGTTAGGACCATACGAAGTAAAATTTTTCACAGATGGAGGAGATGTACAATTAAGAGATTTATTGGGCGCAGAACTTAGAGTAATGATCAACGAGAGCCAACTAAAGATGTACAAGGACAATCGACCACCCACCGTGCAGTAAAAAAAAAACGAACAAAAAAGAAACAAAACCAAAGAGGGCATAGTGTGACAGAGGTAGAAAGGCTACATGAATTTAGAAACACAAACTTGGCAAGGAGAAATCCAACGGTCACATCCAAAGGGAAACAAGAAGGAAAAGCAGAGTCGACAAAAGAAGGATGACAGGACAACACTAAGCAGAATTAAAGGACAACAAGGATCAATGGGATGCCACATTAATCGCACCACAGAACACGACACAACAATAGTAATGGCATGTACGAAACTACCGAAGATGCATTGAACCGATAATTAAGGTGAATTTAACCCATAACCAAGGAAGCGTACTTGACAAGCTTCATGGGAAAGACATTCAACACATGGATGCATGAACCAATAGTCTATTCATGCAGAGAGAACAGATAGAGAGAGACATAGGTGAAAGAACATAGAGAGAGCTCATAGAGACCAAAAAAACTATTTGAGTCCAGTAGCCATTTGATTTTCATCACCATGGAACTGCCCAAGCAAGCAGAAGTGAGCCAGACCGCCAGAAGAACCAGAGTTCAAACCAGGTCATGAGGACAGGTGGAAGAAGGTGAGCAAAAATCACCAGAGATCGTCAAAATCAACGAAATCTCATCCCTAGAGACGATACCAGTACAATCCACACTTATCTTGGAAGAAATTCATCAGCCAACACTAGAGGGCATGAGCCAAGAGATACCAGTAGAAGCATAGGAGCCACAGAACTAGGGAACATAAACCCTGAAGGAGACACAACCAGAGCATACAGAGGTAGCTCCAAAGGTCAATGTCACAACGTTGAATCCGACAGCAATAGTGGAGCTAGATGAGTCCGAAACGACCATCTCAGAACACCTAGCAGGGGAGACGGTTGAAGATGTCTCATCTTGACCGGAATGGAATATGGAAAAGAAACCATAAGCCATCGAAACTTCGAGCCAACGACCACAGTAGAAGGATAAGATACAGATACCTAGGTCACCTCACAAGAAACATGCAATAAAAATTGTTCTACCGCGCATACTAGTTAGGGTACATGTAGGACTAGAACTATTGGATCATATTGGGAAGCTCAAATATTCAGATCATGATGTAGCAGACAAGCCAAGTTCCCAGAACTTGCGAAGAGAGTATTTTTACAGACTACGAGCATGAATATAGTCGGAGAACTGATTGATAAGCCATACCAGTGGGAAAACGGGCTGGAGAAAATGGGAATTTTAGGTCTGTTGGACCTACCACATTTTGGCCGAGGTCAGTATGCAACAACATGCGTCAAAAAAATGTTAGCAGTCACACATGGAGGGGACATATGGTTGGACAAGCCCGCCCCCATAACCATTGAGCTTATTGCGCAAATAATAGGGTTACCAATTCAGGGTATGGAGCTCGCACTGTTTCTGGATGACAAAACCAAGGAGAAATCACTAGCTGAAGAGATTAAGAAGAAGTATGGAACTGACATGGGGAAAATAGGGATAATTATCAAGTGGATAAAAAATGCAACCACACAATTAGGTGCGAAAACATTAGTCTGCAAGCTGCTAAGAAAATGTCGCAGAGAGGAAGTACCAACTGGATTTGTTGCAGTGGCAGCCCAGTGTGCAGAAGGAACCTCAATGAGCTGGGTGCCATACTTATTGAACTTGTTCCTAGAAGACTACAAGGATGCACAGGACATAGGCATATAGTTCCACTACTCATGGTTGATTACATTAATAGCCTTCATGGGATGGAGGGAACCAAGGTATGTAGTTTTTGGTACCAGACCTAAGCTGAATAAAGGAGCGAGGTATTTATTACTCCGAACCAGGCTAGACTCGAGGAGAAAGATGACGAATGGGTCCATTTTTGAGGGATACCTACGCGACCTACAGGAAGCCATCTCCAAGATGTGGAGAATTACACCAGAAGTTGTCGCGCAATATGCCGACATCGCCAATTTCCATTCCACATGACAAACAACGTAGATATAGGCAATGCATGATCCACATAAACAATGGCTACAGATGTGATACTGCATCACAAAGGGTGATATTGACATGATCATCAACGAATGGCCCGACGAATGGAAGATCCCAGCCATTACCCAGGAAGTGCCAGAAAGAACATCAAAAGAAGAGGCAGAGCAGGGAGAAATGAAACCTCCAGAAATCCAAGTGCCTAAGAGACCAAGAATGGGCCAAGGCAAGTCAACATAGACAAATGAAGGGCCAAAGAAGATAGGGACCCAAAAGGGGCAAAAGGAGAGTAACATCCGACCAAGGAACATCAGAAACAGGCTAAGGGAGCGAAGGAGACCGCCTCAAATCCAAACATATAGGAATCGAGGGGAAATAAGAGACCAAATACATAGGTAGGAGGCATGCGCATGAAATCAAAGGCACAATGAACACCACCAAAGTATACAATCACAGATGATGATGGGGAGATGATAGCCCGAATAATCCAGGATTGTCCATCCGAGAACTTCGACCATGCTGCACATCATAAGGACAAGATTCAATAGGAGTTGGTAGGTATATGAAAGCTCATCAAATATATCGGGGAAGGACCGACAACAAACAATTGGGGAATTGAACCATCAACACTATTGATAGAAGGAGGACTGTAAGAAGAAGAATGAGAGTCCAAGCAATACTTCATCTGGACATAACATTTCATTTCAACCTTAGTATGTTGCACATGGACGAAATTGTGGGGTAGACACCCTTGAAGGACTTAAGCCAAATTCAACTTGTGTTGACAAGAATACCATTAGGGGTGCTAAACAGGTTACAAGTGAGCATCAACCACGAGCTACAATCTCATGCTCGCAGAGCCTTAACCGAATTGAAGCAGACAATAAAGAAATGAGACGCGCTGGAAATAGTCTACGAGAAGGATAAATCTGAGTCCCAGTAGGAGAGGGAGCACATGAAAGGATTGGAGGAGAAAGTGGAAGGAACTTATGAGAAGATTCCATAGGCCACGCAGAGTGAGGAAATTGTAGCAACAGAAAAGATTGATCGGATTGCGCAGGAAATTGATCAATACCAAAAGGAGATCGAGAATCTCTGAGAACATCTCAGACCAACCACTCCACTAGCAGTCAAGGAGCAAAGGAAACAAGAAGCAACATTGCAGCTGTAGGAGATAGAGCAACAAGTTAGCATAGCAACTGACTTGTTCGATAAAGAAACGCAACTTTGGACTATCTTAGAGGAGGATCAACAGATCCAAAAGTGGAATAGGGAAGAAGAAAGGATCAATGCAGAGATCCAAGAACTCAAACATAGGTAGAAGACAATGCCAGTTACAGAACGCGTCAAGGGAATGCAGAAAATGAATAAATTGCAAGCAGAGCTAACTACCGTGCAAACAGAGAAGAAAGAGTGACAGACTCAAATGGAACCATTGCATGAATGAGTAGTAGAATTCCTGGCATAGGAAGAGGAAGTGAAGAAACAGATAGCATAGACCCAGGTAGAATGTGCAGGATTGATCAACGACGAAGTGGTAGTCCAGGTAGTAGACACAATCAAGGAGAAGACCGCGTAGGCGCTGACACAAGCAAAAAAGCTTAAGTAAAAGTTCCAGACAATCATGAAGGAGATTGGGGAATCTCAGAAGGATTAAATGGCTCGGAACGAGCTACATGTTAGTGTTGGGGGCCTATTGGTAGCAGACTAAAGGGGAAAGAAGGATGATCATGGGGAAAGAAAGCATGAAGAAAGTGAAGTGACAACTGTAAGGAAACAAAACACGCGCACATGCAAGAAAGAGTGCACAAGGAAAGAGACAGTTGGAAGGAAGAACAACACACGCACATGAGGGGAAGACCTAATGTCAATAGGGTTAGATTTTTGGTAACGTATTGTAGTGGCCGAAGAGCCAAATATGCATAAATAGCGATATTGAGGTATTGTGGAGGGTTCTGGTTTTGGAGGGATTTTATAGTTGTTCCGAGTGAGTTAGTATTCAGGTTTACATTTTACTGTATGAACTATTTTGTAAGATGTTGAGATAGAGGAGAGAAGAGAAAGTAGATATTGAGGATTAGATAATAGGCTGAGGAGCCTGGTGTGATCTAGTTCGCCTCATATAGATCTTACTCATCTGAGGAGAGTTGTAAGCGCACAACGTTGTAGACACAAAACTATCATAATAAAAGAGCCAAGATCCAAATCTTTGTGGGTGTAGCTCAGGAGGGGGTGAAACACGGTAATATCTGTGTAATGTGATGAATGCATGCATATATTTATTATCTTTCAAGTAGCTATTTGTTTTGCATAATGAATGAATGAGTTGTTATATTACTTAAGGAATATGGTTGCACTATTAAGGGAATAAGCTGCTAAATTTACTCTATAGTCAGGAATATCAGTAGGTTGCAATTACAAGTTATAGTATATGGTTCATAATATAGATCACACATCTCGTGCTCAATCCTAGGCTCTAAACACATGAGTCTTACAACCACCCATTAAAGCTATCTTGGGTGAGACTGCACAACGCATCCGTGTGTTGTGCTGCCTTCTGGTTTACCAGGAGGGCCGATAGTTTTAGAGGCTTTGTTGGAAACCCGAAAGACATGAACCCTAGGTCAATAACTCATACAGTAGAGAGGAAGGAATGTCCAACACCCACCAGCACTAAAAGAAAAATTAGAAATGTAACTACATATAATACATTAAATTATAAACATTTATGTTTTGTAAATGAAAGGTCATGGGGGGAAGGCGGAAGTCCAAGAGTCAAGTTGAATATCAATAAATATGGGGATTATATCTGAGTAAAGAGATTTTGGCTCTTGGAGATTTCATGTACTATTACTAAAGCTTTTAATGAGGAGAATCCTATTTGGCCAAGCTATTTTTTGAAGAACTCTGATTCTCATGTTAGATGTATTGTGGACTATTCCTTTGACTTTTTTCTCAAGACTTGGGTTGTGTAAGAATGTACTTTGTATTGTATACTATTCTCATGTATGTTTGTTGCATTCTTATCGCTCAAATAAAAATGCAACAAACATACAATGCAACAAACATACATGAGAATAGTATACAATACAAAAATACTATACATGAATAGATAAGTAAACCCCAATCTTTATTGCTCAAATAAAATATGAAAAATACTATTGATTGAAAAATGATAGTTCACAAAGAAAATTCTCGAGAAAAGGACCAGGAATATTTCACAGAATATAATATTTACATGACATTATGCAGAGGAAAAGTAACCATAAGATGAAAATTAAGCATTCCTCACATCCATCGCCGTATCATAAATTATGATCACATTCATAAGACAAAAATATACAATTCCACAATCAAGATAAATTTAAAAGCGTATTTCATTCAAAATAAGAGAGAATATTGTTGGAACACATATATATTTATAAAACTTTAGAATTTAATAGTTTTGATTCTCGTTCAAATAAAAGCAATGCGCGCTTGAGTCTCACCGTTGATGAAATCTTTCACCTAATCGAATGATCCTGAACTCTTAAAAGTTATGAAGCCACCTACTCATTAAAGATTCAAATCACTAATGACTGTTTTCAAAATGTCGGGTTTCAGAGTTTCACGATACAAACAGTTCAACATGTAGTAACTCCAAAATCCTGATATCCAAAATTGCGAAACTGTCTTAAGTATTTAAACTGAATTAATTAAGGATTAAAAATGATTAACAGTTAATTAATCATTTCGCGATTTTGCATTTCAGGGATCTTGCCTCGAGCAATTATCAAAGTCCCAATGTCCGAAATCATGAAACTGTCTTAGGTTAATCACGATTATTCAAAAGGGTTAAACATGATTAAAATGAACTAATCGCATCGCGATTTCGCGTTTCAGAAGTCATACCTTGAAACGTTATAGGATATCCCGATATCCGAAACTCCAAAATTTACTTACCAACAAGTGTGATTAAATGATACATTAATGATGATTATCACGTAATTAATCCTTTGCTGAAAAATGACTCGGATAAATTCAAATTTCATCTGTGCTTTTCCCGAAATTTAATGACATTAATAATTGGTTTACGAAAATAATTACAAATGAGATCTTAGACCACCGCCTAAATCTTATTCATTAAGGAAAGTAAAGGCTCCGTCAGTAGAAGTATTGGTAAATCAATTAAAGGAAAAGGATATTGAATTTTGAATTTCATTATGCCTTTTTACTGAGCAATAAGTTTTCAAGGTAATGAACTTTGTGCATTTTCTGTGACAGATAGCAGAGTTCTAAGGCCGATACCATGGCTCCTTGAAAAGAAACCAAATCACCTGGTGAAGGATCGAGCCAGAGCACATATATCCTTTCTAACACTTCACCCAGAAACATAGACGCCATTAAATCCTGGACGCAAGTATTCAATATTTTACAGTATGAATTGGTCAATTGCCCAGATGACTCAGGTGATGATGAGACAGAGGCCCTAGCTACCAAATACAAAATTGTTTCCCAATCGGAGCTACACAAGATAAAGAC
>JASDQU011101795.1:889-11586 GCA_032191745.1 Picea mariana
AAGCCTAGAAAAAGTGGATCAAGTTGACCTGGGGTTTTAGACACCTAGGGTTTTTTTAATTAGGGTTTTGACACCTAGGTTTCAGCCTAAGGCTATCGGTGAGGTATTGTTAATGTATAAATAAAGGTCAAGAGGACCTGGTTCGAGAGATGATGATGATATTGTTATTGATTTAGCTCTATTGTGTGGTGAGAGGTCATTGTATTGTGAGAGAGAAGTGCTAAGGGTGAGAGCCTTCTAGTATCATAAGGTCTTCAGCTGGGTGCGAAGATCAGATCCTATATCTGGGTGTGCAGGAAGGGGGAGAGAAGAGAGAGGATTTGCTGGCCAAGAGCGCAGATCAGAACTGTAAGCTTTAACCTAATATATCATAAGCACAGTTCTGTGGACATAGCCCTAGAGAGAGGATGAACCACGTATATTTTGTGTTGTGTGAGTGATTAATGCTTTGATCTTTGTCCTTATTATAGTGTTAATTTCATTATTGTGTTAGATCAAGATTTATAGATGCGAAGAGTAGATCTCGCTAAGTGATATATGAATACTGTGATTGTTGTTATACAAGATCCACTTGACATTCCCCTGGTTCTAGACATCTCTGTTCTGCAACCCCCTCATCGTTGCTTCGGGTGAGACTGCATCTGCTTCGCAGGTGTTGTCAAAAGGGCCAGTAGCTAGGGCTTGTTGGTGCACTCTTGGAGTGAACCCTAGGTCTGCCCCTATGCCAACAACATCGCATTTACATATTTTGGCTTCATAGTTGTTATGTATGTATGGGATATATAATTGACTAGGAATGGAATTTATCTTTTTTGAAATATTACTACCAAACAATTGACTAGGATATATAATTGTTATGTTATGTATGTATGGAATTTATCTTTTCTGAAAGATTAATACCAAACAATTGACTAGGAATGAGAAAATTTTCACCCAATTGTAGGTAGTCTTTTGTGGATGTCACCACCTGGCTAAGCTATGAGCCCATCAAGGAAAAGAAGGTGAATTTAGGACTCTCTCAAGTCATTCTCCCAATCCCAAAGAGCATGAAATATTAACCAAGAAACCAATCTACAAAGTTCTTTAATAAGACCATATTTGGCACTCATAATACCTACTCCACACAACACAACGAAACAAATTCCTTCTTTGATTAACAATGCCTCAAAAGTTCTCTTCCCTCCAGTGCTCTTCAATGTGTGTAGAGAGAATTCATCTACTATCCATTTTCAAGTTTAACTCTAGTAACTTTCCTCTCGGCTCTTGGATAATTTTATGATCTTCTTTCTCCAGGGATTATAAAGATGTCTCTCTAATTAGTTTGTCCTCTCTTGTTGTACATTATTTATTTCTTCATCTTCTCTATGGATTTTTCTCTTCCTCCTCTCCGCAAGGTTCCAATGGTCTCCTTTTATGGCATATTAAGTCCCATAGTTTGGCATCCTCATTTTTCCAAGCTAAAACTATATTTCCCTCTCCTTTATATTCCCAAAAGAGAATTCTCTCTTTCCTATTCAAATTTCCTCAATTTACATTAGTGAAGGATGTAAATTAAGAGTCTTAAACCAACTTATTTTTGTTTCAATTATATGGGGGGGGAATTTCCCATAATGTAGGAGATGATTGCCTAGAGTTAGGAGTTGGTTAGATTTACTTCTCTTATCTCCAATTTAGACTATAGTCTAGTCTCAACGTCATAAAATAATAAAGGTTAAAGTAATGGTAAGATGGGTAGGAAAAGGGACATAGGTAACTAGGAATATAAAAATTCTTGTAGGCCCCATTACCTTTCCTTTCTTGTGGTATCATAGAACCTTCTAGTGCTCTTTCTTAGTCAGTCTTGATTCTTTTATTAACTGCAAAATCACAATTTTTACAAGTATTCCAAATTACCATGGCATGTCTACCTCGTGGTGTGAATAAATCATAGTCATAAAAGTATCTATGCTAGAAGATTTAAACATAATTAAATTCAAATTATTCCATAGGGTCAAAACTAGGACATTACATTATAATTCTTTAGTAACCCTTCTAGTGGACTCAAAGGCCCCATGAAAACAACTAGAAAAATGATCATGGAGAAAAAGATCACCAAACTAGAAACCACGGTATCGTTGATCAAAGGCTATGTCTCTAAGATTGACCAATTACACACATGGGTTGATAATATCGACAACATAGAAGCAAAGGTTGAAAACATGGATCCCTAAATGTCTAGGCTTTTCAGCACAATCCTACCAGGATATGAGTAGGATATGTGGCTATACAAAGATAGTGGTGAATCCTCCAAAGGAGGTAGGTATCACACAAGGCCACCCCTTAGGAAAATTAACACCATATGTGGCACAAATTTCCTAACATATATCTGAACAAGTTTGATGGTTTAGGCCAACATGATGGGTTACCTAGATGGAACACTACTTCTCTCTGTAAGATATTATTGATGAATTGATGAAACTTTGAGTGAGTTTGTTATAATTGGATTGGGAGTGTTGGAAATGTGATAATGACATAAGAAGTCCAATGGGGAGTACATTTCTCGTAGCTAGTATGTGAATGTCATCTATTCTTTCTTTGAAATAAACACCCATTTTTGGGGGTGGTTAACCAAGTTGTGACAAATTGGCATAGTCAAAGACTTGATCATGACATTTAATCTATTGGAAATTTGGATAGAACCCATGACTAATTTATTGGTGGTATAAAGGAGAATATTAGAGCACTAGTCCTAATGGCTCACCCAAATACTTGATTGGAGGCCTCTCATAAAGCTAGAGAAGCATGAGTGGTGGTAGTTTCACATACCAATGATCCACTTTTGTTCCCTACCCACATCCCTCCTATGTACTATGACCACTCCATTGATTTCCTATCCCTTAAGGTTCCACAATTTGACCTTGGAAAAATCATTTGAACATCAAAGTATTAAACTTTTCTATCATTGTGATGAGTAGTGGGTCAAATAACATATATGTAAGGAATTTTTTTTTTTATCAAACATATGGCCCAACCTACCATTCCCAAGGTAATTTTAGAAGAACATATGCTAGATCTAGGGTTTTAACAGAGACTACACTTCCTCCTCTTGAATAAATCACCTAGGATCCCACTTTTGAGGAAACAAACATTTCCCTCCATGCTTTATTAGGAATTTTAGCCACCCAAACCTTGAAGTTTGTTGGTTATATCCAACATAGAAAGGTAATTGTATTAATCAACAACAAAAACACCCAAAATTTTGTTCATCCCCAAGTTTTGAATAAACCCATTAGTATGTCCATGTGATGCACAATTTCCAAATCATGATATTCAATGGAGGTATGATCAAATTTAGTGGTGAGTGTGAGAATGTGAAACTCCAAATGGGGGACTATTTTCTTCAATCAAACATGTTCACTATGTTGAATGGTGTTGTCATTGATGTCAAAGTTAGTCATGTTGATATTATGGTAGTTTCGAGAGGTATTTACATCCACATGAAAACCTGACGTGAATAGAATATTTCGAGAAGCAAGAAGAAACCCTAATTAGTTGGCTAATAACCCTAGAAGACAAATCGGCTCAAGAGGATAACTTGTATTAGGTTATTAGCCTCCAAGAGAAGAAGTCGACTAAAGGAAATATTATATACTAAGTAAATAGGCACCTAGAATGAGAAGTCGGCCCAGGCAGTTTGGCAGATTTAGTATAAATACAAGAGGCTAGTCTTCATTCTGGCAGGCATTCTCAGAACTGCAGAAGCATCACTTGTGCGCAGTGCAATTGGCCAGTTTTTGCACAAGTTTGGAGGAGAGTTGTCGTTGCAGTTACTGCAGCTAGTAGATTTCGGTTTTGGCTTGGATTATCTCTTGGTTATGGTTTGGACTCTGTGATCATTCTTTCTTGGTGCGCTATCCTTGGAGAAAGGTGTGCCACCCTTTGTTTGGCTATCTATCCTAGGTTTTTCTTCTAGAATGATTCTCTGTCAAGGTTAAGGTGCTCAGGGGTGGCTTCGGCCTATGGTTGGGTGACAATAGTGACATTGTCTATGGTTAAACGAGCACATCCATTATATTCTAACAGGTTATGGGCCCACACCTCCTTCATTCAGTCTAACCACTGGAAGGGAGCATAGCCATAAGGATACTAATCTCATTGAAGAACTGTCGCTAGGGTTTCTAGTAGGAGCAGTTACCAAAGCACTGTCATTAGGGTTACTAGCAGGTGCAGTTACAGAAACCCTAACCCTCTCGTTGAGGCACCTTAAGTGAAGGGATTGACCTAATTTTTGGATAGACTAGTGCACCCTAGCCCAGTGCATCTCCCGGTACTCTCAACAAGAAAAAACATCAAGTTTGAGTTTTTGGTCAAATATAGGGTTGACCCAGTCAAGGAAACCATGACTTACTCTATGAAGTTAGAAAACAAGTTAGATGGGGATTCTAACTTCAAAGCGTGGAAGACAAGGATTGACCTCATCCTTACCAAGAATAAAGTGTTGGATATCGTGAAAGGAAAGATCATGGAACCAGAGTTTGAAGAAGGAAAAGAGAAGGAATCGCAAAACGTTGCAGTTATGGAGAAGTTCAAATACAATGACATCAATGCCATGAGTATCATAGTGGATTCTATAAAATACCACTTGATACCCTACATCTCTCATCTTGATTCATCTAAGAAGATGTGTGATTCTCTAAAAAACCTCTTCTCAATCAAAAACATTGGACAAGTAATGAGTCTGAAGAATGAGCTCTGTCACATGAAGATGAATGATGATGATAGCATAACATCATACTTTGTAAGAATATCTCAGTTAATAGATCGACTACAAGCTATTGAAGAGATCATTTCAAAGAAGGAATTGGTAAACATAGTACTCAATGGTCTTCCCAAGACATGCGATGCATTTTCCACAAGCATGAACACAAAGAAGGAGCATCCTACATTTGAAGAAATTTGGACTTGTTGTGCACAAGAAGAATCAAGGATCATTGCAAAAGAGAAACCTCAAAACAAATACGATGATCAAGCCTTCACAACAAAGTTCAAGCATTTCAGGAATAAAAATAAGTTTGGCTCCAGAAAGAAACCAAATAAAGAGAAATATATGTCAAGAATATAATGCTTCAATTGTCAAAAGTATGGTCACTACAAGAATCATTGTCCCAAGTTAAAGAAAAGGAAGGAAACACACACAGCATCAGTTGTCGAAGAAAGCAAACCCTCAAAGAAAGCCAAGCAGGACAAAACAAACTTCTTCCTCTAAGACAAGGTAACAATATGCTTCATAGTTCTTGTACATACCATGGTTTCTGTACATATCTTGCATATCTATTTCTTAGAAGATAATATGTTCCAAGAGAGACTATACCTATGGAAGAACAACAAGATAAAGATTTCTATCACAATGACTACAAGTCAGACAATACACATGAAAGGATGAAGTACATCAACAACCCCTGGTAACAATTCATGTAGAAGTTATTACATGAGTAACAACTGCAAGATAAGCTGAGATCAGAATCAATCTTGAAGAAACCTAGAATAAGTAAAGACAAAAAGAAGTCAACAATCAAGAGGAAATTGGAAAAATATTTGTGACACTTTACAAAAGGAAATAAGGATGCAGACAGAAGCATGGACTCTCCTAGATGGAGAGAGACGATTATATATTTCCAAAAGAATAGCATGCATTCATGCATGAATCAAGGATTAGGAGGGAGCTAATCCTAAATTATATGATCCATTGAAGATGATGAAGTATCTATCCATGGAAGCAACCATGAAAAAGCAACACGTGTTCAATGTGACCTTAGAAGAAATCTTCTTGGAAAAGAATCCTTAAAGTATCCCTGGTTGTCCATCCACATCCATGATCCTATGATGAAAGAAAGAAGTGGAATATTCAGGGCATGGAATCTATAGAAAACTCCATGGACCTAAGAACTAAAGAAAAACATAAGGAAGAACATGAATACTCCAAAAGAGAAAGAAAAGACAGGACAACCAATCATTGTATCGAGAATCACAAGACTACCTGCCTAACCTGAACTCACCAAAATAAATCAAGAAGAGGAAATGAAAGTTGTGATGAAGAACAGTGTATGGAAGACTTATGAATGTAAGCATTGCAAGATCCAGAACTAGAGGTTTCTCTCAGATGGAGGGAGAAGACTATCATGTTTGCTTGTTCTAGTAAACTAGACATACCTCTACATGAGCCATTATATCATCCGCAATATCCAAGGGTTGGAATTTACATCAGATGAATGTAAAGACTATTCTCCAGAATAATTTAACAAAGAACGTATGTCGAACAACCTCAAGGATTTGAGGTATACCAGGAAGAGACTCTTGTATGCAGATGGAAGAAGGTTTTTTATGGATTCAAACAACTTGGTGCAGAGCCTTCAATACACAGCAGAAGCATGGTGAAAATATTTCTATAACAGAGATATCATATCAGAATGGTTACTCAGAAATCCAGGATGATGGATTGATAATCCATGACAAACTCTCATAGATATGTTCCAGTTTGAGCCCTACCAGGATGTTATGAGCTAGCAGGAAACAAAAGATAAATCCAACAAAGATATACTACATTGATCAGAGCTATATGAAGCCTTAAGAGAAAACCAGTGTTCCAGAAAGACCGAAGTACATTGAGATCAAGAATTACACTCTCCATGATGAAGTCTAGAAAAGAGAAAGTGGTTCTCCAATATATATCTCCACAGATGAGCAGATAAGCAGACATTTTGGTGAAGCCTCTGTCCAAGATTAAAACTTTTTTGCACTCAAGATGGAGCTCGTGGAGATGACTTCCTTATTGAAAAAGGAAGAGATGACTCCCAAGTTGGGAGGGAGCACTGATGTTTTATTTATTTATGGACAATAATTTTTCAAGTTCAAAAAATGGTCCAGGATGAGCAGTTCCTTTCCAGTTCAGAAAGTGGTTTGAGATTTCTGACAGACAAGCATTTTCCAGTTCGGAAAATGGTCCATATCTAACGGTCATTTTCATAATGAAAATGGTTCAATGGATTGATGGTGTACCATAGACAGCGATTCCCCTTGTGGTTAACATAGGGAATGGTCTAGGACAGTCTCTCCTCTTGAAGATCACTCTTAGTAGTGTTCAAGAAGACTAGTCTGCCTAGCCGAACAATCATTCTTTCGAAGCTCACAGTTGTGAGCAGTTTCGAATAATGGTCCATTTTGGCGGTTCGTGCAGGACAGTCATTTCCTTTGGAAATGGTTTGGATAGTCATTCCCTAGGGCATATTCATTATCTCCAAGCTGCACTTTGTTTAGTGCCAAAGGAATGGCTCAGATAGGTGGATGGTCCAGGTTCAGCAATCAGGGACAGGAATTCCCTAGGGCAGTTTCATTCTCTCCAGGTTTCACTTTGTTTAGTGTCGGTGGAATGGCCTAGATAGGGAATGGTTTAGGCTTAGAAATTGGGAAATTTATTCTTCCTTGCTTGAGAAGAATAGTCCAGATATCTCATCATTGATGTTTTACCTTCTGAGGGTAGATGCTCTTCCAGATCTCATGGATGTGAGTGGAAGAATGGCCCAGATGACTCAGTTTATATCATAACAATGTTTTTCTGTGCAGGTTGATATCAGATGATATGATTGTTATGGAGACTGTATGTCTCCGAAAAATAGATGTATACTATTATGGTGGGTGTGTTCCACTAATTGTGACTATATGTCACTGATCAAGTATCTATGTGCTACTTGGTGTGGTAGTGTACCACTAGATAGTAGTTGTGTACTACTATGGATAGACACAGTTGTGTTATATTGAATGACATTGTTTTGATTGCCGTGAAGACTATCAGTAGTGTTGGAAAATGTTTAATCAGCTAGATGGATGATCAATGGAAAGAGATTTCCCAGATGGAAAATGGTCCATGATATTTATTCATCTAGGACATATGTCCAGATTAGAATAATGGTTCTTGTGTCACTCTGTGGAGTGAGTGACTTATCTAGCATCATGTCTAATTACTCAGATGAAGTATGGTTTCGATAGATGATGCAGCTGATGACACTGATAGTGATGATGGTGCTCATGATCTAGTCATGATATAGTTTATACGACTATGTTGATTCTATCGGGAGAATGGTATGTTTGTGCTCAAGATCATTACCTTCAATACCTCCCTAGCTAGGAGGGAGTGTTGATATTATGGTATATGCGGGAGGTATTTACCTCCACGTGAAAACCTGACGAGAATAGAATATTCTGGGAAGTAAGAAGAAACCCTAATTAGTTGGCTAATAACCCTAGAAGACAAGTCGGCTCAAGAGGATAGCGTGTATTAGGTTATTAGCCTCCAAGAGAATAATTTGGATAAAGGAAATTTTATATACTAAGTAAATAGGCACCCAGAATGAGAAGTTGGCTCAGGCAGTTTTCCATATTTAGTATAAATACAGGAGGCCAATCTTCATTCTGGCAGGCATTCTCGGAACTGTAGAAGCAACAATTTTGCACACTGTAGTTGGCTAGTTTGTGTGCAAGTTTGGAGGATAGATGTCATTTCAGATGCTGCAGCTAGCAGATTTCAGTTTTGGCTTGGACTATCTCTTGGTTATGGTTTGGACTCTCTGATCATCTCTTGCTTGGTGCGCTATCCTTGGAGAAAGGTGTGTCACCCTTTATTTGGCTATCTAGCCTAGGGTTTTCTTCCAAAATGATTCTCTGTCAAGGTTAAGGTGCTCGGGGGTGGCTTCGGCCTATGGTTGGGTGAAAATAGTGATATTTTCTATGGTTAAACGAGCACATCCATTATATTCTAACAAGTCATTGGTGATCAACATGAATAATCCTATGGGTTTACTTGAAGGAGTCTCCAAAGTGGTCCCCTTATGGAATATATTTAAGAATTTCCCTCAATGGAAGATGCTTTAACTAATCGCTAAAACCAATTCAAGAATCCCCTAAATTCAAGTGAAGAATCCTACAAATGTCCAAGATAAATATTGCAAGATGGATATTGTTGAAAGTATTATTTTTTGTCAATTTTGATACCCTATATTTGAGGGAAATTTTACCCCACATAACTAACTCAAATGGAAGCACAAGTTACATGGTTGGAAATATTATTCTAAGACCTTTCCAATGGTATATGGAAGTCCCTCTAACTCTCTAAGAATGAGGAGATATGAATTTTTTTGTCCGACAACCCAGCTAGAAAATTGAGGACAGTTCAGCCAAGTAGATCCATAAACTAAAAATAACGACAGAACTACTATAAATACAGGATGGATTTTCACACTTTTAGTGTATCCAAGCTTGTGATATCTCAACACAAGTTTGGTAGGAAAGGAACTGGGAGGATAAGGAGCTCTTATGAAGGATATTTTCTAGTATTATGGTGATGTTTTGATCATTTCTATGGGTTCACTGTAGTATGGAAGGTTGATTCTTTGCATAGGGTTCTATGTGGTTGTTGAGGTTTATATGTAGACCCATGTGGGCCCAGTTTATATGTGGAGCCAATTTGATTATGATGAGGTATAAATGATACTCATATAGACAATGACAGACTATGTGGACCTAGTTTCTATGTGGACCCAGTTTCTATGTGGACCCATTTTGATGATAATGATGTATCAATAATAGTGACAAAGACAATGATAGTAACATAGACAATGACAGTGACAGGTTGATTCTCGTATATACATATTTGAGGGTGGAAGGAAGGGGAAATGAAAGGGGGTTGGAGCTTCCTTCCAGTTGGAGCTGGAGAATCTAGGGAGTTGTAGATTCCTTTCATGTTGGAGCCTATAAACTAGGGGGTTGAGGCCTCCTTCTATTTGGAGCTAGAGAATCTTGGAAGTTGTAGCTTCCTATGAATGTAATATTGTTATTATATAAGAAAAACATTGAATGGATTTCCACGTAAATATTTTGTGCACTATGTGTTTCTTCTTCTTCTCTTTATTGTATATTGGAATGCATTTATTTGATTGAAAATTTAAAGTATAAAAGGTGATAAATTGTACTTGATACTAATTCACCCCCCTCTCAATATCAAGAATTGGTATCAGAGCAGGTGATCCAAATTATTTTTTGGAATGAAATGAAAGCAGATATATTATAATGAAATACACACAAATATTGCTAGAAACAGAGAAATGCAACAATAAATTATTTATATTAATGAAAGAAATGTACAGAGACTGTAAAAATACAGAGAGAATGAACTCGCTAGAATGGTGGAAGATTATCCCCGAGAAGAGATGCGACGGCTATGATCATTCGCAAGAATATGAGTACAATGAGGCTCTGAAGGCCTTTATATAATAAACATGAATTCAAAAACCCTAGACATCCAAAAACCTAACCCTAGGAGATGAAGTGCCAAAAGTCACGTGGGCCCCGTTGGGGTAAGTTAGTACATCAACTTCCCAGGGTTGTAATGTTTGTATACGATCTTAGTTTTAGGCGTGTGATAGCCCATTGGAAAGGTATTTTCGAGAAGTACACATTATGTAATCAACATCCAACTTTATCAACAATTTGACTATGGGAATCCCAAAAAGCATCGTTTAGGGCCTCAAAACGGCCCCAGAAGTATAGAAAGATGTATTGACATGAAAACTGCCAAAATAAGCCAATTGGAATAGGTGGGAGGCCACAAATATCCACATGTATGTTGTGTAGGGATTCAATATAGCCCCAGAAGTGCAGAACACACA
>JASDQU011101795.1:15210-25582 GCA_032191745.1 Picea mariana
AGAGCGAGGATCAACAGAGACAAGGAAAGCGTTCACAAGTAAGTATATCATTCTTCCTCTTTTGTCCATTCAACACTCTAAAACTAGGGAAAGAGTAGTATTCTGTCACGGTTTGTTCCAGATCCAGGTGGATCTGTGGAGATTGGTCTGTGTCCGCACTCACGAATTTATCCTTAAACAAGAAGACCTCTTTGATACCATTGATCCAAATTTATGCAAAAACGCAACAGAATACACAAATAACCATGAATACAAAGATGCAGCGAAATAACACTTCATTTCATTAATATCAAAGAACTGAAATTTGTTTACAGATAGAATAGAAATAAACTAGCTAGGGCGTTGGTAGCTTATCTCTGAGAAGAGATGTGGCAGTTATAGGCCTATGAACTCTATGTTATAATGAGGCTCAAAATCCTATATATTATTGAGAAACAATGGAAACCCTAAACATCTAAAAACCTAATCCTAGGAGATGAAACACCAGAATATGGGCCCCGTCGAGGTAAATTGGTACATCAATTTCCCGAGGTCGTAACTTTGGCATACTATCTCCGTTTGATGCATATGATACATCGTTAGAAAGATCTGTCCAAGAAATACAAATTTTAATAAGGAATATCATGGTCTAAAATGGACCAACATTCGTCGATCGGACCATGCCCAAAAAACGTCATTTAGGGCCTCAAAATGGCTCCGTAAGTCCAGGACCCAAAAAATTGCCAAAAATAGTAAATTGTGCTACAATTAAGGAAACTAAAAAACTGAAAGAAACAATGGTGGGGGTCCAAGTGGAATAGGTGGGTGGCCACCAATATCCACCTGGATCACTTTCATCTGAAAAACTATTGTCCTCCTTGGAGTAAAGACTATTTTTCTTGTGGAAGCTTTTATTTTCTTCAAAAGGACATTTCTTAGCATAGTGTCCTACTCTACCACAATTGAAGCATTTAAAAGGTAACTTACCTTTGTATTTTCTAATTCCCCTCTTGAGCCTCCTTACAAAATATGCTTCTTCTTCATATGATTCATCACCTGGTCTTTGTTCTTCCCTGTGTTCTTTGTTCCTTGTTTTCTTCATGGCTTTAAAAGATTCTTCTTTGTTTGGCTATCCATTTTTTGTATATGTTGTCATTTCATATGCTATGAGGGTCCCATGTAGTTCATCCACTATCATTTTGGTCAAATCCCTAGTTTATTCAATGGTTGAGACCTTGGCATCATATCTCAAAGGAAGTGATCTCAACCATTTCTGTGCAACCAAGGATTCTTTGACTTCTTCTCCTAATCCTATGATGGAATTGACAACTTCATATACTTTGAGTAAATAGGTTGCGATATCTTATTTTTAATTCGTTTTCGTATTTTCAAACTGTGCTCTATGTCGTCGAAGCTTAATTTTCTTGACTTTCAGATCGCCTACATAAATATTTTGAAGTTTATCCCAATCCTCTTTAGTTGTACTGCAAACCATCACCTTTCTAGAAATAGTTGGTGTCAATCCACTTATGATAACATGCCTAGCCTTTTAATTACAACTCATTAATATCTTCTCATTTGGATTGATTGTAGTGTTTTTTTGGAACTTTATAGCCATTGAAAACTGAGAGCCAGATATCCACTCCCAAAGTTGTCAAGTAAGTTTTCATTTTGTTGCTCCAATATGCATAATTGTTTCCATCAAATGGTGGAATCCCATTTGGAATGTGGCCTTCAATTTTTTCTCACAATATTCCTTCCAATGATTAGACTGTTCTGAAGGTAACCTACTAATCTAAGTGGATATTGGTGGCCACCCACTTGTTCCAAATTCCACTTGGCTCATCTTGACAGTTTTCAGTTCAACATCTTTCTCTATAACGATGACATCTCTTTGTAATTGTGGGTTATGCACTTCTGGGGATGTCTTGAAGCCCTACACAACATCCAGGTGGATATTGGTGGCTGCCCACCTATTCCAACTAGCTTATTTTGGTAGTTTTCATGTCAGTACCTCTTTCTGTACTTCCGGGGCCATTTTGAGGCCCTAAACAACACTTTTTGGGATTTCCATAGTCAAACTATTATTGAATTAAAATGTTGATGACATAATGTATATTTCTCGAAAATACCTTTCCAATGGGCTATCACACGCCTAAAAAAAAGATTATATGAAAAAATTATGACCTCAGGAAGTTGATGTACTAACTTACCCCAACGAGGCCCACATGACTTTTGACACTTCATCTTCTAGGGTTAGGTTATTGGATGTCTAGGGTTTTGGAATTCATGTTTATTGTAAAAAGGCCTTCAGAGCCTCATTGTACTCATCTTCTTGTGAATGAGCATAGCTGTCACATCTCTTCTAAGGGATAAACTGCCACCATTCTAGCGAGTTCATTCACTCTATATTTTTACAATCTCTGTACATTTATTTCATTAATAGAAATCATGTATTATTGTATTTCTCTGTTTATGGAAATATTTGTGTGTACTTCATTATAATATCTTTTCTTTCATTTTGTTCCGAAAATAATTCAGATTAGTGGTATCAGAGCAGGATGCTCTTGATCGTTTTTCAGTGCATTTCCCCAATGAGGTCAGAGTATATCAAGTTGGGTCTCAAGCTTGTCTCCCTTGAGTACAATAGCTCTCAAATTCCCAAGAAACCCTCCATGGTGGAAGAAAAGAAAAATGATGGAGCAAAATATTCTATTAACCTATTTCTTGAGAAAGCTCTCGCGCGACAGAGGGATGAAATGATGGAGAATTTTTCCCACATCCTTCAATGCACACTGATAGAAACAGAGACATCTTCATCAAGTGGCCACTTTGGAGGATCCTCTCCCTTCAAGGTACAAGTTAATTTTGATATTCTTGTATTTGAAGGTCAGATAGATGCAGATGCCCTAGAAAAATGGTTAAATTTGCTAGAAGGATATTTCTCTGTTCACAATTTTTCCGACAGGGAAAAGATCACCTTCGCACTCCTCAAGGATATATCCCATGTCAAACATTGGTGGGAAACTTACTGGGAACAAAGTTCCACAGAGGAATTTATAATATATGGGGTCGATCCCACTTGGGGATTTTTTGTGGATGTGGTCAAGGAACACTATTACCTTGTTGATAACTATGAAGACCAATACATGAGATGAACCACACTGTGACAAGAGAGGGGTTAAACGGTGCCAAAGTTCACACATACTTTATATACCTTGCACACCAAGTTGGGTATCAAAGACTGTGAGAGAAATTTGGTTTTGAAGTACCACGGGGCTCTACATAGGTACACCCAAGCCGAAATGGATTTCCTAAACATGTCATCACTGGGAGCTGCCTATCGATATTCTGTCAAAATTGAGGAGAAATTTAGGCACCAGAACAAATGGGAGTTTGGGTTTTCAAATCCACAATAACCAGAGCATAATAAATATGACCCTAACCAATACCTCATGACAACCATTCCAAGACACATGAAAAGTAGGGTAAGGGAAAGATGAAGAATGGCACTCGGAAGTGGTGCAACTTCCACAAAATCCCCTGGTACGATACTAATGATTTTAACTCAAAACAATCATTGGTGGCCAATATCAAAGACAAGGAGACAAACCCTAATTCAAAATATGATCCAGAAAATAATGAAAAAAGGAATATCATTGACGCAAACTCCACTTCTACTATCGCGACCGCAAAAATTCAGCCAGAAGAACCAACAGATCCTGAAGAGGGGGAGCACCTCTTCCATTCATAGTTGTGGGTGAAAGGTATGACATTGCATTTCATTGTTGATAGTGGAAGCCAAAAGAACCTCATCTCAGCTGAGGTCATCAAACAATTGGGGTTGTCGACAACACCACACCCACAACCTTATAACATCGGGTGGCTTCGCCAGGGATGAGATATTCGTGTCAACCAGTAGTGTTGCATGTCCTATGGCATACAACCCTTCAAGGATGATGTAGTATGTGGTGTTTCCCCTCTTGATGTTAATGATGTTGTTTTTGGCCAACCATATATGTGGAAACGTCATGATGTTTATGAGTCTTGACCCTGTAGTGTCATTATTACTCTGGGGGGTTAGATCTACAGGATACCAGAGGTAGTTTTAAATACTGTTCCACCAAAACAGTGCCACAAGGTAATCTCTCATACTGCTAAATTCAACCTCTTCACAATCTGTTCAAAGGATGAACAGAAGGCCACTAAAACCACTGTAGCCTCAACGCCTTCTATCCAGCAGAAGCAGATTGCATAAGGGAAATAAGATACTGGTTCTTCACCTGCAATGGTGCCTACACAATGCACCGTCAAGCCAATATACAATAGGTTGGTGGAACAGATTCAACCTCGTCAGCAACTAGTTCGTGAGAGCCTTCCACAGACCAAGCAACACAACTTCTCCAGCAAGGAAAGCAACTCACCAAGATTCAGATTCAACAAATGATTTCCCCTCTTCCTCAGGAACTCAACACAATGGATACCATTTCTTCCTAAGGGGGGAGGACTGATCCAAGTGGATATTCGTGCCCACCCATCTATTCCAAATTCCACTTGGATCATCTTGACAGTTTTCAGTTCAACACGTTTCTCTATAACAATGAAATCTCTTTGTAATTGTGTGTTCTTCACTTTTGGGGCTATATTGAAGCCCTACACAACATACATGTGGATATTGGTGGCCTCCCACCTATTCCAATTGGTTTATTTTGGCATTTTTCATGTCAGTACATCTTTCTATACTTCTGGGACCGTTTTGAGGCCCTAAACGACGTTTTTTGGGATTGCCATAATCAAATTGTTGATTAAGTTAGAGATTGATGACATAATGTGTAGTTCTCGAAAAGACCTTTCCAATGGGATATCACACGCCTAAAAGTAAGATCGTGTGCAAACATTACGACCCTGGGAAGTTGATGTACTAACTTACCCCAATAGGGCCCATGTGACTTTTGGCGCTTCATCTCCTAGGGTTAGGTGTTTGGATGTCTAGGGTTTTGGAATTCATGTTTATTATAAAAAGGCATTTAGAGCATCATTGTACTCATATTATTGCGAATGAGCATAGCCATCACATCTCTTCTCAGGGATAAGCTTCCTCCATTCTAGCGAGTTCATTCACTCTATATTTTTACAGTCTCCGTACATTTCTTTCATGAATAGAAATAATGTATTATTGTATTTCTCTGTTTTTGGAAATATTTGTGTATATTTCATTATAATATATCCGCTTTCATTTAGTTCCAAAAAATAATTTGGATCACCTTCTCTGATACCAATTCTTGATATTGAGAGGGGGGTGAATTAGTATCAAGTACAATTTATCACCTTTTATACTTTAAATTTTCAATCAAATAAATGCATTCCAATATACAATAAAGAGAAGAAGAAGAAAGACGTAGTGCACAAAATATTTACATGGAAATCCATTCAATGTTTTTCTTATATAATAACAATATTACATTCATAGGAAGCTACAACTTCCAAGATTCTCTAGCTCCAAATGGAAGGAGGCCTCAACCCCCTAGTTTATAGGCTCCAACCTGAAAGGAATCTACAACTCCCTAGATTCTCTAGCTCCAACTGGAAGGAGGCTCCAAAACCCTTTAATTTCCCCTTCCTTCCACCCTCAAATATGTATATAAGAGAATCAATCTGTCACTGTCATTATCTATGTCACTATCACTGTCTCTGTCACTATTATTGATACATCATTATCATCAAAATTGGTCCACATAGAAACTGGGTCCACATAGAAACTAGGTCCACATAGTCTGTCATTGTCTATATCACTATCATTGATACCTAATCATGATCAAACTGGATCCACATAGAAAATGGACCCACATGGGTCTACATATAAACCCCAACAACCACATAGAACCCTATGCAAAGAATCAACCTTCCATACTATAGTGAACCCATAGAAATGATCAAAACATCACCATAATACTAGAAAATATCCTTCATAAGAGCTCCTTATCCTCCTAGTTCCTTTCCTACCAAACTTGTGTTGAGATATCACAAGCTTGGATACACTAAAAGTGCAAAAATACATCCTGTATTTATAGTAGTTCTGTCCTTATTTTTAGTTTATGGACTGACTTGGTTGAACTGTCCTCAATTTTCTAGCTGGGTTGTTGGACAAAAAAATTCATATCTCCTCATTCCTAGAGAGTTAGAGGGACTTCCATATACCATTGGAAAGGTATTAGAATAATATTTCCAATCATGTAACTTGTGCTTCCATTTTAGTTGGTTATGTGGGGTAAAATTTACCTCAAATATAGGGTATCCAAATTGACAAAAAATAATACTTTCAACAATATCCATCTTGCAATCTTTATCTTGGACATTTGTAGGCTTCTTCACTTGAATTTATGGGATCCTTGAATTGGTTTTAGGGATTATTAAAAGTGTCTTCCCTTGAGGGACATGCTTAAATATATGCCATAAAGGGACCACTTTGGAGACTCCTTCAAGTAAACCCATAGGATTATTCATGTTGATTACCAATGACTTGTTAGAATATAATGGATGTGCTTGTTTAACCATAGAAAATATCACTATTGTCACCCAACCATAGGCCAAATCCACCCCCAAGCACCTTAACCTTGACAGATAATCATTCTGGAAGCAAACCCTAGGCTAGATAGCCAAACAAAGGGTGGCACACCTTTCTCCAAGGATAACGCACCAAGCAAGAGCTGATCAGAGAGTCCAAACCATAACCAAGAGATAGTCCAAGCCAAAACCAAAATCTTCTAACTGCAGTAGCTGAAATGACATATCTCCTCCAAAGTTGCACACAAACTAGCCAACTACAGTGCGCAAAAGTGTTGCTTCTACAGTTGTGAGAATGCCTGCCAGAATGAAGACTGGCCTCTTGTATTTATACTAAATTTGGAAAAATGCCTGGGCCGACTTCTCATTCTGGGTGCCTATTTACTTAGTATATAATATTTCCTTTAGCCAAATTCTTCTCTTGGAGGCTAATAACCTAATACACATTATCCTCTTGAGCCGACTTGTCTTATAGGGTTATTAGCCAACTAATTAGGGTTTCTTCTTTCTTCCCAGAATATTCTATTCTCGTCAAGTTTTCACGTGGAGGTAAATACCTCCCGTAGATACCATAATATCAACACTCCCTCCTAGCTAGGGAGGTATTGAAGGTAATGGTCTTGAGCACAAAAATACCATTCACCCGGTAGCATCAACATAGTCGTATAAACTATCTCACGACTAGATCATGAGCACCATCATCACTATCAGTGTCATCAGGTGCATCATCTATCGAAACCATACTTCATATGAGTAATTAGACATGATTCTGGATAAGTCACTCACTCCACAAAGTTACACAAGAACCATTATTTTAATCTGGACATATGTCCTAGAAGAATAAATTTCCTGAACCATTTTCCATCTGGGAAATCTCTTTCCATTGATCATCCATCTAGCTAATTAAACATTTTCCAACACTACTGATAGTCTTCAAGGCAATAAAAACAATGTCATTCAATATAACACAACTATGTCTATCCATAGTAGTACACAACTACTATCCAGTGGTACACTACCACACCAAGTAGCACATAGATACTTGATCAGTGACATATAGTCACAATCAGTGGAACACACCCACCACAATAGTATACATCTACTGTCTGGAGACATACAGTCTCCATAACAATCATATCATCTGATATCGACCTGCACAGAAAAACATTGTTATGATATAAACTGAGTCATCTGGGCCATTCTTCCACTCACATCTATGAGATCTGGAAGAGCATCTGCCCTCATAAGGTAAAACATCAATGATGAGATATCTGGACTATTCTTCTCAAGAAAGGAAGAATAACTTTCCCAATTTCTGAGCCTAGACCATTCCCTATTTGGGCCATTCCACCGGCACTAAACAAAGTGAAACCTAGAGAGAATGAATCTGCCCTAGGGAATTCCTATCCTTGATTGTTGAACCTAGACCATCCACCTATCTGGGCCATTCCTCTGGCACTAAACAAAGTGAAGCCTAGAGAGAATGAATCTGCCCTAGGGAATGACTATCCAAACCATTTCCAAAGGAAATGACTATCCTGCACCAACCGCCAAAATGGACAATTATTCGAAACTGCTCACAAATGTGAGCTTCGAAAGAATGATTGTCCGATGAGGCAGACTAGTCTTCTTGAACACTACTAAGAGTGACCTTCAAGAAGAGAGACTGTCCTAGACCATTCCCTATGTTAACCACAAGGGGAATCACTATCTATGGTACACCATCAATCATCAAACCATTTTCATTATGAAAATGACTATTAGATATGGACCATTTTCCGAACTGGAAAATGCTTGTCTGTCAGAAATCTCAAACCACTTTCCGAACTAGAAAGGAACTGCTCATTGGGGACCATTTTTTGAACTTGAGAAATGATTTTCCATAAATAAATAACACATCAGTGCTCGCTCCCAACCTGGGAGTCATCTCTTCCTTTTTCAATAAGGAAGTCGTCTCCATGAGATCCAGCGTGAGTACACAAAATTTTTCATCTTGGACAGAGGCTTCACCAAAATGTCTGCTTATCTGCTCATCTGTGGAGATATATATTGGAGAACCACTTTCTCTTTTCTGGACTTCATCATGGAGAGTGTAATGCTTGATCTCAATGTACTTCGGTCTTTCTGGAACACTGGTTTTCTCTGAAGGCTTCATATAACTCTGATCAATGTAGTATATCTTTGTTGGATTTATCTTTTGTTTCTTGCAAGCTCATAACATCCTGGCATGGCTCAAACTAGAACATATCTATGAGAGTTTGTCATGGATTATCAATCCATCATCCCAGATTTCTTAGTAACCATTATGATACAATATCTTTGTTATAGAAATATTTTCACCACACTTCTACTGTGTATTGAAGGCTCCGCACCAAGTTGTTTGAATCCATAAAAAACCTTCTTCCATCTACATACAAGAGTCTCTTCTTGGTATACCTCAAAGCCTTGAGGTTGTTCTACATACATTTTTTGTTAAATTATTCTGGAGAACAGTCTTTTCATTCATCTGATGTAAATTCCAACCCATGGATATTGCGGACAAGATAATGGCTCATGTAGAGGTATGTTTGGTTTACTAGAACAAGCAATCATCATAGTCTTCTCCCTCCATCTGGGAGAAACCTCTAGTTCTGGATCTCTTAATGCTTACATTCATAAGTCTTCCATACATTGTTCTTCATCACAACTTTCATTTCCTCTTCTTGATTTCTTTTAGTGAGTTTAGGTCAGGCTGGTAGTCTTGTGATTCTCGATACAATGACTGGTTGTCCTGTCTTTTCTTTCTCTTTTGGAATATTCATGTTCTTCCTTATGTTTTTCTTTAGCTCTTAGGTCCATGGAGTTTTCTATAGATTCCATGCCCTGAAGATTCCACTTCTTTCTTTCATCATAGGATCATGGATGTGGATGGAAAACTAGGGATACTTTAAGGATTCTTTTCGAAGAAGACTTCTTCTAAGGTCACATTGAACACGTGCTGCTTTTTCATGGTTTCTTCCATGGATAGATACTTCATCATCTTTAATGGATCATATAATTTAGGATTAGATTCATGCATGAATACATGCTCTTCTTTTGGAAATATATAATCGTCTCTCTCCATCTAGGAGAGTCCATGCTTCCGTCTGCATCCTTATTGCCTTCTGCAAAGTGTCACAAACATTTTTCCAATTTCCTCTTGATTGTTGACTTCTTTCTGTCTTTACTTATTCTAGGTTTCTTCAAGATCGATTCTGATTTCATCTTATCTTGCAGTTGTTACTCATGTAATAACTTACACATGAATTGTTACCAGGGGTTGTTGATGTACTTCATCCTTTCATGTGTATTGTCTGACTTGTAGTAATTGTGATAGCAATCCTTATCTTGTTGTTCTTCCATATGTATAGTCTCTCTTGGAACATATTATCTTCTAATAAATAGATATGCAATATATGTACAGAAAACATGGTATGTACAAGAACTATGAAGCGTGTTGTTACCTTGTCTTAGAGGAAGAAGTTTGTTTTGTCCTTCTTGGCTTTCTTTGAGGGTTCCCTTTCTTCGACAACTGATGCTTTGTGTTTCCTTCCTTTTCTTTAGCTCTGGACAATGATTCTTTTAGTGACCATACTTTCGACAATTGAAGCATTGTATTCTTGACATATATTTCTCTTTATTTGGTTTCGTTCTAGAGCCAAACTTATTTTTATTCCTGAAATGCTTGAACTTTGTTGTGAAGGCTTGATCATCGTATTTCATTTGAGGTTTCTCTTTTGCAATGATCCTTGATTCTTCTTGTGCACAACAAGTCCAAAGTTCTTCAAATGTAGGATACTCCTTCCTTATG
>JASDQU011101796.1:17324-30666 GCA_032191745.1 Picea mariana
TCGTGATGAAGAACAGTGTGTGGAAGACTTATGAATGAAAGCATTGCAAGATCCAAAAATAGAGGTTCTTCCAGATGGAGGAAGAAGACTATGATGATTACTTGTTCCAGTAAACCAGACCTATCTCTACATGAGTCATTATATCATCCGCAACATCCATGAGTCAAAATTCTACATCAGATGAATGCAAAGAATGTTCTCCAGAGAAATTGAATAAAGAGTGTATGAAGAGTAATCTCAAGACTTTGAGGCATACCAGAAAAATACCCTTGTATGTAGATATAAGAATATAACTTTGTGGAGAACCTCCAGTGCACAATAGAAGCATGGTGAATATTTCCTATAACATCAAGATGATTACTCAGTAGATCAGATCTCATGATGACAGAAGAAGTGCCACATGGATATGTTCCAATTTTCCAATAATGATATACTCTATTGTTCAGAGCTACATGAAGCCTTCACAGAAAATCAGTGTTCCAAACTAAAGTAAATTTGAAATCAAGAATTACATTATCTGTGATGAAGTCCAGAAAGAAGAAAGTGATTCTCCAATACATATCTCCACAGATGAGCAGATAAGAAGACATTTTGGTAACAGATGAAAGAGTTTGCATACTCAAGATAGAGATTGTGGAGACGACTTCCTTATTGAAAAAGGAAGAGATGACTCCCAGGTTGGGAGGGAGCACTGGAAAAATTATTGAATACATTCATTGAAAAATAGTCCAATTTGGACAGATTCTTTCCTATTCAGAAAGTGGATTGAGATTTCTGACGGAAAGCGATTTCCCATTGTGGTTAACATGGGAAATGGTCCAGATTGATGATGTATCATAGACAATGACTTCCCATTATGGTTAACATGGGGAGTGGTCTAGGGCAGTCTCTCTTATTGAGGGTTACTCAAGAAGACTGGCCCGCCTCGCCAGACAATGATTTCTCATTGTGGTTAACATGATGAATGGTTCATTTTGGAGGTTGATACAGGTCAGTCTTTTCCTCTTGTGGTTAACAGAGGAACTAGTATGGATAGACATTCCTTAGGGTTTATGCATTCTCTCCAGGGTGCACTTTGATTAGTATAGGAGGAATGGCCTAGGGTGGGGAATGGTCTAGGCTCAACAATCAGGATCATACATTCCTTAGGGTTTATACATTCTCTCCAGGGTGCACTTTGATTAGTGTAGGAAGAATGGCCCAGGGTGGGGAATGGTCCAGGTTCAGAAGACATGACAATTATTCTTCCTTGCTTAAGAAGAATAGTTCGGATATCTCATTTTTCTACTCCAAGGGCACATATTCTTTCATATCTCACAGACGTGAGTGAAAGATTGGCCCAGATGATTCATTTTATATCATAACATTGTTTCGATGCAGGTTGATATTAGATGATTGTTATGAAGATTGTATGACAGTAGATGTATACTACTGTGGTGGATGTGTTCCACTGTTCGTGACTATACGTTACTAATCAAGTACTTGTTTTCTACTTGGTGTGGTAGTGTACCATTGGACGGTAGTTATGTACTACTATGGATAGACATAATTGTGTACTATATTTTTCTGATTTCCTTGAAGACTATCAAGTAGTTTATTGGAAATAATTATTAGCCAGATGAATGATGAACAGAGATTTTCCAGACAGAAAATGGTTCAGAATATTTAATCTTCTAGATTAGAAGAATGGCTCTTGTATCACTATGTGGAGTGAGAATCATGTTTGATTACTCAGATAGAGTATGGTTTCGAGAGATGATGCAGCTGATGATGATGATGGTGCTCATGATCTAGTCATGATCTATTCTATATAACTATGTTGACGCTACTGGGTGAATGGTATGTTTTGTGCTCAAGACCATTACCTGTAATACCTCCCTAGCTAGGAGGGAGTGTTGATATTATGGTAGCTGCGGGAGGTATTTAACTCCACGTCTAAACCTGATGAGAATATAATACTCTCGAAAGCAAGAAGAAACCCTAATGAGTTGGCTAATAACCCTAGAAGACTTGTCGGCTCAAGAGGATAATTTATATTAGGTCATTAGCCTCCAAGAGAATAAGTTGGCTAGAAATAATAATAATATATTGAATAGACAGGTACCCAGAAGGAGAAGTCGGCCCCAGTAAGTCTACCAGAACCACTATAAATACAGGGCACCAGTCTCTCATTTGACACATCTCAGTAGTTGCAGAGAGCCAGCTCTACGTAGTTCAGTTGTAGTCTTGTGTGCAGGTTTGGAGGAAAGTTGTTGGTGCAGTTGTTGTAGCTAGCAGTTACGTTTTGGCTTGGACTATCTCTTGGCTAGGGTTTGGAACATCTGATCAACCTTTGTTGATGCGCTATCCTTGGGGAAAGGTGTGCTACCTTTTGTTTGTCTATCTAGCCTAGGGTTTTCTTCTAGAGTGATTCTCTGTCAAGGTTAAGGTGCTCGGACGGTGGCTTCGGCCTATCGTTGGGTGACAAGGGTATTGTCAATGGTAAAACGAGCACACATCTTTCATATTCTAACAATTACTTTTTCAAAAGACTAGAGAACTTCATTTTCTTCAAAAGGGAAAGCATATAACAATGTCTCATTTAGGCCTTCTGCAAGAGAAAATTCATTGACATCCTTTTGGAAGTTTTCTTCATTTCCATAGTCATGGAACAATGCATCATCAAAGTTTCCAAAATGATTATAACTCATCATGTTTTCTTCTTGATGTACAGGAGAAGCAGAGGTCTAGATGTCTTCATCAAGTGGAAGGGAAGATATAAGCACTTCATCTTCATCATATGTCTCATCCAAATCTTCTTCAATAGGATATTCTTCAATTTTTTCTTCATCCTCATCTACAGGAGAAACTTCTCTGCAAAGAATGTCCTTGAGCTCTTGGAAAGTATCTTTCACATTCTGGGTAGTTGGCCAATAATGCTTGAGAAATTCTTCAATGATCTTGGTATAATACATGATGCTCTTCGGATTAAATGAGTGTGCAATATGTTATCACTCTGTAAATCTATCTGGATGAATAGAAAAATGATAGAGGTAATTGTTTCAACTAACTTTAGAGATGAGGCACTAGCTTGTTCAACTCAAAGAGGGCTCTCTTGTGTCACTTGATATTTCTTTTGGAAATTGGTGGCTAGATTTGGTTTGTTTTGGGGGTTTTAATAACGTTTGTTGGCCAAGAAGAGGAGGGACACACAGGGCTATGGAGTCAAAATTCTGAAATTGAATGAAAACAATGATCAGCCGATAGAACTCTCCAGAGGATAAAGGCTAAATGAGGCAATGAATCTGAGTTGTAACTTGAAATAAATTAGAGTGGTAAGAGGAAAGAGGAAACAAATACTGCATCAGATCATTACATAAATGAATTCTAAATTAGCTAAGAAGAAACATACATAGTTTAAATTTCTTAGGCCGAGAGCGTCACAAGACTAATTATGGGCCTTTAACTCCAATTTAAACAAAAGACAGTGTAAGTGGAATTAAAGAAACATATTAAATACACACTATGAAAGAAGACATAACTCATATCACAGCCAATTAGAATCTTTTCATAAACAGTTACAAATGCTTCTGCATATGTATTCAATTCAATCCCAGAAAAATTACAATAGAGTCTAGAACCACCAGAATTGTGCCCTTGCACTTCTGCCCCTTTTTCTCAATACACTCAGAACCTATAATACTTATACAATTCGAGTTCCTTTGGTGTGTAACTGATTACAATAACTGAAACAAAACGTTTCATCTTCTACAATGATTACAAATATTAGTTTTCAGAAAAAACATTTCTTGACCCCTGCAGATTCCTCTGACGCTCCAGCTCCTTCCTCTGCCATGTTTTCTTTGAAATGCCACTCATAATATTTCAAATATAATTGCATTTATCCATATTCTCATTAAACATTTGTGAATAATATATTTGAAATAAAAATAATTCCCAAATATTTTTCTATCCTGTAGAATTAAATTTCCATAATTTATTTCATGCTAGTGGTTTTTAAGACCATGTCTTGTTTTCCCAATTCACCATTTCATTGCAAAAGCATTTACTTTTACCATTTCTTCGTGAAAAACATTTACTGTGTAATGTTTTTCCAATTTACCATTTCACTGTGGAAAAACATTTACTGTGTAATGTTTTTCCAATTTACCGTCTTTGGCAAAATACCTTTTATCTTCTTCTTTTACTTCTGTAAAACCTTTGGATAAAAATTGTCCAAGATTATGTTCACGTGCATCTTCCATTTAATTATTTTCCATGGAAATAAACATTAGTCTCCTTGGTTTGTAAAATGTGAATTTCACCTCTGTAAAACAATTTCACCGTGAGGAGGAATTTCTTTTATTGGAAATTCCATAATATTTATTGAAATGCACTCCTGGAAAAATGCCACACATAAAACATATGATAAATTCTTTCATTTATTATATCGGTCTTGGGCTTAAAGTGTTTTAAATCAAACTTCTCTTACCTCCAATGTGTTCCACGTAAAAGCACGTGTCCACCAAAGAAACCACGATAGTATTCCCTGGTCTCCCTTCACAAATTAACCTCCTCATTACTTCAACCTCTTATATGTATGTGCGCCCTCCATCCAACCTTTGACTTTTCCACATTATTAATTGAGATTCGTGCCCATGATTTGACGTGATTTCACAAATTAAATATTGGATTAAATATTAATATAAATATAAAAATATTTATATTAATAATAAAAAACCCCTTTTTTCTATTTTCGAAGGATTTTCGGCATATGAGGCTTAAAAATATAACTTTGTGGATAGGATAACGGTGCTTAATGAATATGTTTTATTTTCAACGGGAATATGAAAATAAGGGTAAAAGTGAATGAAGTGATGGATCTAAGGGGTTTAGATAGGAATATAGGTTAGGTATAGGCTTGAGATATTTGCCAATTTTTTACTCATGGAGTACATGACTATTTTGGATGATCAGTTGGGTGAAAGATTTAGGTGATGGGAGTTTGACGGAGCTAGTGATAAAATTTGAAAATCTGAGTGGAAAAATAACACAAGGACAAGCTGCTTTGGAAAAATAAAATGCAAATCAACAGGTGATAACACCATCAACTTTCGATATCGGGGGTTGGAAAAAATGGTTTTGAGTAGACCTATTTTCACCCCGATGTACCTCTGGTGTCGCCACGCGTCCACGAACAAAATCATAATGGTTTCCCTAGCCCGCCTTCGAATAATTATCTTCTGTGCTGCTTCATTCCCCGATATGTGCCTTAGCAGTTGATCCGGGCTTCTTCCACATCGACGGTCCGCCGAGTTATTCATTTTGTCCCTCCGCTATATTTTTCTATATGTTGTTGGATATATCCCGCCCCCCTAAACTATCATGCTTCCACAGTGATATAGCATTTCACTAAATTTCCGAAATTTGGGTCCTGATCTGAAAATTGTTATGGTGATAACACAATCCAACTCCTTTGACTTGATTCTAGGGAAGATACATAAATTTTCATTAGCACAGCCTCATGTGGTACATCTAGGATTGAAGCATACTTCATATAATTGACAACGTGGGTGACTGCTAGAGTTGGATCGCCATTAAATTTAGGGAAAATTTCCCTCCACTCTGAGGAGAAATGATTTGGATATCCAGGGATATTTTGAATATCCACATAAGGATAGAATTTATGGAAATCCCATGGTAATTCTCGTCAGGCCATGGTTCCATTACTTAGGGTAGTACCTCAATGGAGTCACCAGATGAACTCGAGGCTCATCAAAGGATAGAAAATGGGAAACAAGGAAAGGTGGCTTCTTGGAAGGTGGAGTCGCCAGATGAGACTCAAGAACTCATCAAAGGTGGAAATGGAATGTCCTTTAGGTGGATTTGCTAGGAAATATAGGGAAGATACTTTGGGATAGCTTTCCAAAGTTTCGTTAGGGTTCAGAAGAGGATTCAAAATCCCCCCAGAAACAATGCCAAAATTTTATCGCACAAGTTGTAGGTTGGAAAAATCCTGACCCAAACACCAAATGGCGACAACTTAGAGAACACCTACCAACTGGAACCTTAGGCAAGTATTCTCACCACTTTAGAGATGATAGAATCACCTCAAGGGGGGAAATCCTAGTGACCCTGGGGGGAATGGGATGGAAAGATAAGAGATGAAGTAAATTCCCCCTAAATTTCAATATAGAAGTTGTGTAAAGTCCTGCGGAAGAGTCTTGGTGGTAGCCAATGGTTTTCAAGAGACAAGAACACTTGCAAAGAATGTTGTACCTGCCTGAGACATAAGAACAATCCAAGCATACATGTATAATGTTAGTTGGACAAGAAATTTAAACTTTTTGTCCCTAATTTCAGAAGTAAAAAACAATGTATATCAGCAAATAAATAAGTATTAAATTTGCTAAACAATTGCTAAAAGTCCAACGAATGATGCTAGAGATAATTTAGATAAACACTAGTGATACTCAATAATGAAAGAACAAGACTTTAGCAATGAAACAAGGTTGTAATAAAACGTATTTGCAGAGATATTTTGCAGGACTATGGCTGTAAAAAAAAATTGTTATAGAAGCAAATTCAACCACCAAAACTCACAAATAATCCACCCAAAAGTTGTCCTAGAACAAGTATATAAATATGGAAAACTCTTGGAAAATTATGACGGTTGAAAAGTAAGTTATAAATGAAAGAGTGTTAGGGTTTCTACAGACCTAGTGGATGTAGATGAAGTTTTATAAAAGAATAAATAAGTGCCCCTTTATATGGGATGGCCTAGTGGCTAAGAGTTGTGCTAGGCACAAGGAACAAAACCCAAATTGCATAAAAATTAAATGGAAAATATTCATGTTTCCCAATGCACTATTTTATTTCTCCAATGAAAAAATCAGATTAGTGCCTTCTGAAAATTGGGTGAATGGAGTCTTAAAATAAAGAGTTAGATCAACAAAGAACCTAGGGGTGTAATCCCTTTTACTACTTAGGGTATGCCAGTCAAACTAGAGTAAGTCTAGGAGGGTGTACTCACTTGTACTTCTCTTAGCAACCCTTGTTCAAGAAAAAATTAGCAATGAGATGAAGCAATAATGGAGGGTGTATCCAACATACTCCTCCTAGGTTTTCAACCATCAATAACCAATAAAGAAAAAGAAACAACTAACAAGTGCATATTTTTCTTACCAATTCCAAGAAAGAGAGAGATCAAACCCTAGTTTCACTAAGAAATCATCATCCAAGACCATTACAATAATCCTCCAAGGCGGGCACACCACTTTAGCTCCAATATTCACCAAGATATATCACCAAAAGACAAGTGCACAAGAGAAAAACACCATAATTCCCAAAAGTGGTGAAAATTTCAGCCAAATACTTCTCACAATGAGAGAGTTATGTTATCAAATGAGATTCACATGATCTATATTTATAAAAAATGTTTAAAACATAGTCTATCCATTTAATTAGGGTAAAACATAAGATAAGGGGTCAAAAACCTTTATCTTACCCCTTTACACAAATAATAATATTCAATTTACACTTTTTCACATTAGAAACCCTACAACAAGATGATGTCACCCCTTTAGGGAGACATTTTGACACTTTTGAAGTCATTGGAGGATAAAGAGGAGGTCGTTGGGGATCCTAGAGCCTCATCTTCACACGCCAAGGTCAATCCATGCCTCCTCTAGTCAAATCATGCTAGTGTCAATGAAAAACAACTCCATCACCACCAACCCTTGCTCTAGGTGACGTCAATCCCCAAAGAGTGATGTTTTTCCCCTCTTAGGAAATTTGTTTGGCATGTGAGGGATACGCTAGGTCCTCCAAGGTGTCTTCTAGGCCTCCAAAGGAAATTCATCATGATCAGGCATGTGGTCCCATGGCATCCAACCTGTGGGATTCAAGCCCCATGAAATCCCAAGCTAGGCGTGTTCCTCCAAAACTGTCCACCAAACAAGGTCTTGCAAAACAAATTGTTACACCCTCCAAAGATCTCAAGTCAAAATATCATGGCAAGTGAAAGCCACATCTAATAAACAATGCATCTAAAAATGTGCATCAAAACTACCTCATAAAATTAAATAAATTCTCAAAGACCTTATGCAATTGACCAAGTTTAGGTATGGGAGGGGTGTCATAAAATTCCTATTGGGTAGACCAAACCCTCAAGTAGGGGATGCTCCCAAGGGTTCCCCTTAAATGTCATGTAGTGGATGATGAGGTCGATTGGGATTTAGACTTCATAGTACAATGGGTTTCATGACATATAGGGGCTTGTATTGTCTCATCTATGGGTGCCTTTGTAGAGGGTGTGTTGCACCTTCATTTTCAATGCATCCTTTTAACAAGCCCGTTTATTCCCATTAATTAATTAATAGTCCAAAACCTTGAGTACTCCCTAGAGTGAAATCGATTATATTGGGGGGCAGCACCACAAGGTCCACTTTAAGATTGAGGTACATAGAGTGCCATATGCAAGGAAATAAAGGGAAATTCCATGAGTGTACACACATAAACAAGTGGGTACATGTATCTAATGTTATTTTTTTTGCAAGTCTTTGATTTTTTAGGAGAATATTTTCATTGCTATCAATATCGCTTTGGGAGAGAATATGGAAGGTTTATAACCTAGGATTTTATCTTTTTCCAGCCACCATCCCTCTGGGCCTTCAACCCCTTCTTCCCATGAAATGAGGTACATGCCCTTCTTGGGTCACTAAAGCCAAAGGGACTAGAAGAGCGCAATGTGAAAGGAATGTGATGAGTGGAAAGTGAAAATTATGGTCAAGAATCATACGATGACCTCTAAAGGGACCCCTAGTTACACCCCTTCTCCAAAATTTGGCCACTTACTAGGAAATCGATGACACTCACCAAGGTAAAATAGAGTCAAACACATAATTTCCAAGAAGGTGTTCTATAATCAAAATCAACTTCAATACAACATGCTTAAATGTCTCAAATATTAGGGTGATTACCTGCCACAATACCTGACTTGTAACACATGGAGAAAAACCCATGTTCCTTCCATAAGCTACTTGGTGTGGCAGATTCACTAACGATGGATCAAACTGTAGTGATAGAGTGGGATTCCATATGTGCAAGTGGACACTACTAGTCATGTGGTCTCTTGACACTCCATGTATACAACCTGAGGGCCTCGATACATCATCTCCTTAGTTTTCCCACAAAAAGAGGATAACAGTTACCATTACCCAACTCATGGATCTCTTTTTGTATGATGAAAAGGAGGTTAAATAAGTTGGGGAGAGAGATCTAAATTAGACAGGTGTTCAACATCCATCAACCCCATTCATGATTATCCATTCTATGTGTTTATGTGTGTGTGTGTGTGACTCATTTGGTAACAAATTATAGGTTTCTAAATGGACATAAGCAGTTGATCACTATTTATTATTGTATAACAAGCAATCATGTGTGAAAATACTTTTAAAATTAAAGTGCATGTATGTAGAAGCATAATGATGGGCCAAACTCAACATTGTTAAAGCAAATGTGGTAAAAATTTGGTATAACATAGAGATAACAATTCCAAGGGAAGCATATCTAAGCCCCTTGAAGATATGTTTCTTCCCTTAGTGAATCACACATAAATCCTTTAAATCCATGGTGTTGGGTCCCAAAGTCCATAACCTTTATTCACTATGAACTACATCATGACCACCAATGTCAATAGAAAAAATGTGAGATTTGAGATGATACTCATGCATTTGAATTTTCACATTTTAACATTGGCCTTGACATTTCATCATACCACCATTGGTTATCATAATTTTAAAATTATCTATGGCATCGTCATAACAATGGGTTTGGTTGGCTACTCTCCTATGAATATAACTGTAGGTACTATTGTTATTAATAAAATAATTCCCTTGTGTTTATTGATGTAACCAAAGAAATTTGGATTTTGGGAAGTAGCAAAAATAGATAAAGCATGGAGAGAAATGTGGTGTTCCTCATAAGGATCTTGTAAACTTTTTTCTTCTTGAGTAGGAGGAGTTGTTTCTTTGAATTCTAGTTTAGGAGTGTCTTTGGTTAGGATGGATTCCAAGTGATATTATAGGGATACATCCATTTGATATAATTTATGTTCTTTACATTTGTATCATCTGAAATATTTCTCATCACAATTATAACAAATTTTAGGGCCTTTGCATTCTACCATATCTTTTGGGGACAAAATTTGTATTCACAAAGGATAAGAGGTGAAGGTATTGGGGGTGGTTTCTAAAGGAGGGTGAGTGTAAGAAGTGAACGAGGGTGTTTTTATTGGGGAATTGGTCACCATATCAAATTATTTATCTCTCTCGAAGGATTCCAACCAAATATTTAGTGTAAATGTGTTGAACCTGTATAGAATAGATCTAGCTAGAAATTGACATACACAATTGTAGAGAAAATATGAGAAAAGAGAAGCACGAGAGAAAGAATGGAAGAATTCTCTTTAATGAAATGAATGAATGATAATTTACACATGATATACTTTGTATAAATCAACCAATGTGCACTGGAGGAGGAGACGATGTGCCATAATGGTGGTCTATAGTGATCTGGACACACACCAACAGCTATGAGAGTAAAATGCCACCTAGTCTAGTCTCTCGGGCAGTTACAGGAGTGAACTGCCACCTAGTTGAGTTAACTCGTCTATCATTTTTTAGTTAACTGACTGAAACAAAGTGAAGTGAGGAGGATATTATGGAATCATGGGTAATGCGCTAGTATGGTGATGATCCCAAGGATAATGTGCATTATCTTTTGATGATCCCAATGCTGCATGGTGATAATCCCAATGTAGCATATAGACTCCACTCAAGTGATCAAACTGAAGTGAAAACTGAAGAGAATATTATCCCTAGAGGAATATTCTTCCTAAAATATAGGATACTAAATAATGACTAATAAACATAGGGAAAAACTTAGGAAAAATAAATCCTAGGTGTGTGTGAAGTAACTCCAACACCCCCCCTAAACATCACTATGGTGAAAATAAAGAATGGGTCCTAGAAATGAAGCCATGATAGGTACCCAAATACAAAAGATACATTGAAATAAAGAGAAGAAAGTGGGAAAACTTATGAGAAAAACCTTTCATTCAAGTACAATGTATGTAAAAAAGAAGAACTGATAGTTTCTAGGAAACCATGTCCTTCACTCCAAGATGAATTCATAGAGAATGGAACTTCTGCTCAGTGAAGGTCTTGGTGAAGATATCTACAGTCTATTTTGTTGAAGGATAGAACTTCATGTCAATGATCTCCTCATGTACCAAGTCCTAGATGTAGTGTATGTGGATATCGATGTGCTTCATCCGATGCCTCTAAACTGGATCTTTGCAGAACTTAAAAGTGCTCTGGTTGTCACACTAAATGATGATCGACCGACGAAACTGAATACCTAACTCAGTGAGAAAATTTTGTAGCCACATAGCCTGAATGGTTATGTTAACTACCCCTCTATACTCTTCCTCGGCTGAAGATAAAGCAATAGCATCATGATTCTTTCTCAATAAACAGATAGGCCCAGAACCAAGACTGAGTGAGTAACCAGATGTGGACTTGCGATCATTTTTATCACCAACCCAATCATAATTAGTGAAATTGATGAGGTCCAATGTAGATTCTTCTTAATAGTGGATTCCAAAAGTGATGGTGCCTTGTACGTATCAAAGGATACACTTTTCATCCTTCCAATCTAGCTCATGAAACTCCTGCATGAACCTGGAAAATGTGCCAACTACATAGGAGAGGTCTTTTTTGGAGCATTTGAGATACAAAAATATCCCCACTAGTTGTTTGTACAATGTGTTTTCAACTAGTGGAGTGTCCCCACCATCCTCAAGTCTGACTCCTGATAGAAAAAGAGTTGGGGAAGACTGGCAGTCTGTAATGTGAAATCTCTTAAGGAGATCTTGTGCATACTTAGCCTGATATAGTTTGATGTCTGATGCATCCTGACTGATATCAAGTCCAAGAAAGAAGTGTAGCGGACCCATGTCCATGATCAAGAACATTTCATGTAGAATCCTCTTGACTAAAACAATCGTTTAAGTCAAGCAACTAGTGATCAACAAATCATTAACATACATAACTAGGAGTAGAAGTGAATCAACTATCTTAAGCATGTAAACATCTGTGTTTAATTTACAACGTACAAAGTTCTGTGAAAACAGGTAGGAGTTCATATTGACATACCATTCCCTCTGAGCCTTCTTGAGGCCATAAAGGGATTTCTTCAGTCGACATACCAAAGATGAATCCTACATAAATCCCTAGGGTTTCTCCATATAGATATCCTCAGAGATATCGTCGTGAAGAAATGCATTCTTCATGTCCATCTGATGGAATTTCCATCCCTTGGTTGCCGCAATGGCAAGTGCCAAGTGTATGGAATCCATATTCACTACCGGAGCTAAGGTCTCATCATAGTCAATGCCATGCACCTGTTGAAAACCTTTGGAAACTAGCCTAGATTTGTATTTTCTAATCTGTCCATCCACTTTTCTCTTGGTCCTGTAGACCCATATGCACCTGACAAGTTTCCTTTTTGAAGGAAGGGGGACCAGATCCCAAGTCTGGTTCTCGAGGAGGGAGTTGTTGTTAGGGTCCTAACCCACACATAGGTAGAACAATATATTCAGATGTAATAAAGGTCAATATTAATAAGGCCTTTCAATAAAATAGAATAAGGCGGATGTAAGAAGACCTAATAGAAGCTTTCGCTTCTAGAAGGATCTTCCTCTAGATGCTTCTTTTTAGTATAAATAGGAGTCAAGGGTATGAGAACCCTAGCTTGGATATTATTGTAATAGAGCTCTGCTCAACTGGAGGTTACCCTCAAAGAGGCCCATGAACATTTCTTTTAGATTCAAAGTGCTATTTCTGTTGTTATTCTTATATCATTTTAGTTTTATTGTGGTGAATGTTCTGGTGATATTGTTGTTATTCTTCCATTACTAGCATTTTCTTTCTGTTCTGCATACATTTTATATCTGATATATTACAAGTGGTATCAGAGCACTTTCCTCGGCAGAAAGTGTGTGTTAAATTTTTTTCAGGGTAGAGACGTATTCCAGCGTCTTTAAGCCACAGAGATCTATCGTTACACACATAAACCCGTGGTTGAGGGATTCATACATGCAAAAAATACAAGTGGTACTTAGGCTCACATCTTTTGGCCACCCTTGTAACCCCTGTTGGTACCCCTTTGAGTGGTAGCACATCAGACAACACTTGTGTATGGATCGATCTAGATTACCTGAAGCCCTCTTTAGATAAACCGATCGGTCGCCTGAATACTATAGTGTCACCGAGAACAACACTTGGGAAGATACTCTCTA
>JASDQU011101797.1:19947-35168 GCA_032191745.1 Picea mariana
GCCTCTCACCTCCCTCTCTCTTCCTTCTTCTCCAAATGTAGCTCCAGACTTGCGCTCTTATGAACAAGTGAGTGAGTGAACAAATGAGGCGCTAGCCTCTCCTATTTATACAATTTGGTAGGCACTGAACTGGGGTGTCTTTTCACTGGTAGGGCCGACTTCTTATTCTGGGTGGTTATAACCACTTTAATATATTCTGGGGCTGACTTTTCATTAAGCCTATTACAATTAGGGTTTGACCAATCCGAAAAAGGGGATTTGGTCATTTACAATGCTCGACATGATGAATCCACAAAAGGGGATTGATCTAATGAATAATACATCAATAATAAATATAATACTCTTTGCAGTTACAATAATTCAACATAACGATGAGGAGAAATAGGAGGATCACTAGCCCTTTCTCACACTTTAATAAATTTTTGGAGGAAGAGAAGGAGAACTAGCTCTTTTGCATACTATAGTAATTTTTGGGAGGAGGAGAAGCAACATTGGCCATTTCTCACACTTTTGTAATTTGAGTGATCAGGAGAAGGATCATTGGCCCTTTCTCACACTTATACCATTTGAAATATGAGGATAAGGAGCATGTTCTCTTTCTCACACTTTTGTAATTAGAGTGAGTAGGAGAAGGAGCACTAGCTCTTCCTCACACTAGTAATTTTAGGAGGAAGAAAAGTATCACTAGACATTTCTCATACTATAGTAATTTTGGGAGGAGGAAAATGAGTGTTTTCTCTTGCTCACACTTTCGTAATTAGAGTGATGAGGATAAGGAGAAGGAGCACTTGAATTTTCTCACACTTCTATCATTTGAATAAGGAGAATATGAAGAACAAACCCTTTCTCACACTTTTATAATTTAAGTGAGGAGTATAAGGAGAAATGGCCCTTTCTCACACTGCATTAATATTTAGAAGAATGAGAAGAATCATAAGACCTTTATTATATTTTATTAAATTTTCGAAGGAGAAGGAGCAATAGCCCTTTCTCACACTTCTGTAATTAGAGTGATGAGGAGAGGGAGTGGCTTCATTTTCTCACTAGTAATTTTAGGAAATGGGATAAGAGGCATTGACCCTTTCTGACACTTGTGTCATTTAATTGAGGATTTGAAGGATCACTGGCCCTTTCTCACACTTTTTTAATTAAAGTGCCAAGGAAAAGGAGAAGGAGAATTATCCATTTCTCACACTTCTTCCATTTGAAAGAGGAGAATGAGCATTGGAGATTTCTCATACTTTTGTAATTAGAGTGATGAGAAGGAGAAGGAGCACTATCCCTTTCTCAAAATTGTGTCATTCTAAAGAGGAGAAGGAGAATGGACCCTTTCTCACACTTTTGTAACTTGAGTAGGATAAGTGGATATGGCCTTTTCTTACACTATAGTAGTTTTCAAGAGGAAGAGAAGGATCATTATCTCTTTTTCAAACTTTAGTAATTTTTGGGAGGAGGAGAAGCAACACTAGCCATTTCTCACACTTTTATAATTTAGTAATGATGAGAAGAATCTTTGGGCCTTTCACACTCTTTATTAATGTTTGTGAGGAAGAGAAGGATCACAACCATTCCTCATACTTTCAAACGTTTTGGGAGGAGAACGAGCACTAACTCTTTCTTACACTTCTTCCATTTGAAATAGAATAAGAAGGATCATGGGCTCATTCTCACACTTTTGTAATTATATTTATGTGGTGAAGGAAAATGAGCACTAACCCTTTATCACATTTGTGCCATTTGAAAGAGGAGGAGAATGAAAATGGACCCTTTCTTACACTTTTGTAATTGGAGTGAGTAGGAGAAGGGGCATTGGCCTTTTCTCACACTTTAGTAATTTTTTGGAGGAAGAGAAGGGGCACTAGCCCTTTCTCATACTTTTGGAGGAGGAGAAGGACCACTTTTGTAATTTGAGTGTCCTGGAGAATGAGAAGGAGCTCTGTCCATTTCTCACACTTCTACCATTTGAGAGAGGAGGATAAGGAACATGTACCCCTTCTCACACTTTTATAATTTGAGTGAGAAGGATAATGAGTTGGATCTTTCTAACACACTAGTATTTTCGGAAAGAAGAGGAGTACTAGACCTTTCTCATACTTTAGTAATTTTTAGGAGGAGAAGGAGGATCATTGGAATTTTCTCACACTTTTGTAATTAGAGTGAATGAGAAGGATAAGGATCACTTTACATTTTTTCACTCTTATGCCATTCAAGTGAGGAGAATATGGAGCATAAGCACTTTCTCATACTTTTGTAATTTGAKTGGGGAGGAGAAGGAGTGCTCCCAATTTATCACATTTATCACACTTTATTAATATTTGGGAGGAAGAGAATAAGTACAATCCCTTTCTCACACTTTAGACATTTTTKGGAGGAGAAGGAGCACATTCTATTTCACACACTTTTGTAATTAGAGTGATAAGGAGTAGGATAAGGGKCCCTTTCTCATACTTATTCCATTAGAAAGAKGAGGGAAAGGGGCATGTGCCYKTTTTCACACTTTTGTAATTTGAGTGAGAAAGAGAAGCACCACATACCCTTTCTCACACTTATGTCATTCAAGTAAAGATAAGATGGAGCATGATACATTTCTCACACTTTTGTGATTTGAATGACAAGGAGKAGCATTGGCCCTTTCTTCGACACTTTATTAATATTTGGGAGGAAGAGAAGGATCACGATCCCTTTCCTATAATTTAGTGAATTTTGGGAGGAGAATAAGCATTGGAATTTTCTCACACTTTTGTAATTAAAGTGATGATGAGGAGGAGTGGCTTCATTTTCTCACAAGTTAGTAATTTGAGGAAATGGAAGAAGGATCACCGACCCTTTCTAACACTTTTATCATTTAATTGAGGAGTAGAAGGAGCACTAGCTCTTTCTCAAACTTCTACCATTTGGAAGAGGAGGATAAGGAGCATGGGTCCTTTCTCATACTTTGTAATCATAGTGATGAGATGGAGAAGGAGCACTATCCCTTTCTCAAACTTGTGCAATTAKAAAGAGGAGGAGAAGGAGAGTTGACCCTTTCTCATGCTTTTGTAATTTAAGTGATTAGGATAARGGGCTATGGAAATTTCTCTCAATTTAGTAATTTTTGGGAGGAAAAGAAGGAGCACYAACTCTTTCTCATAGTTTAGTAATTCTTGGAAGGAGGAGAAGCAACATTGGCCATTTATCACAGTTTTGTAATTTTAGTGATGAGGATAAGGATCAATTTCCCCTTCTCAAACTTTYTTAATATTTGTGAGGAAGAGAAGGAGCACAAGCCCTTCCTCATAATTGAATATTTTTTYGGAGGAGAAGGAGCACTATCCCTTTCTCACACTTCTTCCATTTCAAATAGAATGAGAAAAAGCATGGGTTCTTTCTTACACTTTTTCATTTTCGAAAGAAAATGAGCATGAGAAGGAAAATGAGCATTTTCCTTTTCTCACACTTGTGCCATTCGAAAGTGGAGGAGATGGAGAATGTATCCTTTCTGACACTTTTGTAATTTTAGTGAGTAGGAGGATCATTGGAACTTTCTGACACTTTAGTAATTTTTTGGAGGAAGAGAAGTAACACTAGCCCTTTCTCTAACTTTAGTAATTTTTTGAAGGAGGAGAAGCAACACTGGCCCTTTCTCACATTTTTGTAATTTGAGTGTTCGAGAGAATGAGAAGGTGCTCTAGCCCTTTCTCACATTTCTACCATTTGAAAGAGGAGGAGAAGGAGCATGAACCCTTTCTCACACTTTTTTAATTTAGTGAGAAGGAGAAGGAGAGGGATCTTCTTCACACTATAGTAATATTTGGGAGGATGAGAAGGAGCACTGAACATTTTTCATACTTTAGTAATTTCTGGGAGGAGGAGGAGGAGCACCAAAATTTTCTCATGATTTTGTAATTAAAGTGATGATGGGAAGGATAAGGAGCACTATCCCCTTTTTCACTCTTATGTGATTTGAGTGAGGATAAGATGGAGCACGAGAACTTTCTCACACTTTTGTAATTTGAGTGGGGAGGAGCAGGAGCACTAGCCCTTTATCACACTTTATTAATATTTGGGAGGAAGAGAAGAAGCACAATCATTTTTATCATACTTTAGTAATTTTGGGAAGGAGAAGGAGCATAGTCCATTTCTAACACTTTGTAATTAGAGTGAGGATGAATAGGATAATGGGCCCTTTCTCACACTTGTGCCATTCAAAAGAGGAGGAAAATGAATATGGGCCCTTTCTCACACTTTTGTAATTTAAGTGAGAAGGTGTTATGAACCAAGTGCCTTTAAAATGGTAAAAACTCAATGAATGTAGTCCACTTCGAGGGGGAAACCTCCTTTTACAATATATCCAATTCACAAGACAATGTATGATGATCCTAAGACTAGGTCTCCTTGGTATATATAGGAGACAAATGTTACAATTATAATGAAATGGTACATTGAAAGGTTCTGGCTAACATATTAATATAACACTAGAGATGTAATAATTCAATATATAGGGATTAATTATGGGTTTTGTGTTTAACATGGGGATTTTTCTAGGGATTAACATGGCCCTTACCTTCAAACAAATTTTGTTCTCAACACTTGACTAACCGCGGGTGTTTATGCAAGAATAAATCATCTTTCCATGTTGCCTTTTCCGCTGATAGTTTTTTCCATCTGACGAGGTACTCAGTGTTTGCTTGATTTTGGAGCTACTTAATCCTTGTTTCAAGGATTATTTTTGGTTCTAGTATGACTTTACCTTCTTCATTATTCTCTAGTAAAATATTTTGGACGGGGATCTTGTCACCAATTATCTTCTTTAAGCAAGAAACATGGAAGACTTGATGTACACGTGAAGATGGAGGAAACTCCAATTTGTAAGCTATACTTATAATCCTCTGCGACACCTTATAGGGCCCATAATATTTGGGTGCTAATTTATTGTCMTTMTTTTGTTGCTTGAGGGACATCTATTTATATGGTTGTAGCCTAAAAAATACCCAATTCCCCACTTCAAATTTCCTTTCATTGCGATGTTGATCTTCTTGTTGTTTCATCCTATTTTTTGCTATAACTAGGTTGTCCTTCAATAGTTTGATAACCTCTTGTTGGTGCCCTATGTGGTCTTTCACTACTTGAACCATTGCAACCCCTTTCAAGGGAGATGCTATGGATGGAGGATGATATCCTTAAGGTGCCATAAATGGGAAATTTTTTAATGAAGTATGGAAGGATGTGTTGTACCACCATTCTTCCAAGGGAAACCACTTGACCTATTGTGTCTTTTTATCAGATGCAAAGCAATGAAGATATCCTTCTATACATTTATTTACAATCTCAATTTTCCCATCGTATTGAGGATGATAAGATGAGTTGTAAGCCAATTGAGTACCCAAACAAGAAAATAATCCAGTCCAAAAATTTCCAGTGAAAATTGGATCTCTGTCACTTACAATAATCTTGGGGATTCCATGTATCTTTTTCACTGTTTCCATGAATGTTGTAGCTATTTTACTTGCTTTAAAAATATGAGAAATAGAGAAAAAATGGGCATACTTTGTTACTCAATCCAATACCACCATGATGAAATTATTTCCTTCAGATTTGGGTAAACTTGTAATAAAATCCATTGAAACTTCTTCCCAACATTGACTTGGTATAGCTAATGGTTGTAGGAGATCCGACGTCTTGATTGTCTCTCCCTTATTTTTTTGGTAGACCACACATTCAACCACAAAATTTTTAACATAAGTTTTAAGACCTTCCCCCAAAAAATCCTTTTTGACCATGTGGTAAGTTCTCAAGAACCTTGAATATCCTCCTATAGGAGAAGTGTGCAATTCCAAAAGGACCTTCTGTTTGAGTTGGGAATTCTTACATAAATATAGGCGCTCATGATACCATAGCAATTCATTCTTCCACACAAATTTATATGATGCACTGGGGTCCTATTGTAGTCATTGAATTATCTTGCATACCTCTTTATATTGCTTCCATTCCATCCTTGCTTCTTCCACCCAATCATATCACATAATAGAAATAACACATAGTAAACCCTCTGCTTCTTCTTTCCTTGAAAGTGTATCTACCACAATATTATGTTTTCCTTTTTGTAGATAATTTCAAAGTCATAACTTAGCATCTTTGTAACCCATTTTTGTTGCTCTTATAAAGATAATTGTTGCACCAAGAAGTAATTCAAACTATCATAATCTATTTTTACTTTGAAGTGTCTTCCTATGAGGTAAGGGTGTCATTTCTTAATTGCATGTAGTATGGACACCATTTATTTTTCATAAATGGGTTTGAGAAAGTTTTTTCCTTTAAGTAGGCTACAGGCAAAGGGCCTTCCTTTCTTCAAACAACACCAATTTCATGGCCTAAGGCATCACACTCCACAATAAAGGTTTTTGTGAAGTTAGTTGTGGCTAGGACAAGAGTCTTACACATAGCATCCTTAAGCTTTAGTTTCTTCTTGAGTCCAAGAAAATGATTCCTTCTTTAACAATGTTGTTAGAGGTGCAACAATTTGACGATAGTTCTTGACAAACTTGTGGTAATAGCCTTACAATCCTAAGAATCCTCTAAGTTTCTTCAAGGTTTTAAGAATTGGCTATTCCGTTATAGATTTAATTTTTTTAGGGTCCACTTTGACACCTTCATGAGATACAATATGACCCAAATATTCCACTTCTTGAACCCTAAAGGAACCCTTGGGAGGCTTTGCATAAAGTTGTTTCTCTTCCAATAGTTGTAATACTCTGTCAACATGGTGTACATGCTCTTCCCATTATTTTCTATAGATTAGTATTTCATCAAAAAATACTAACACAAATTTTCGAAGGAAGGGTTGAAAATAGAATTCATCAAGCTTTGAAATGTTGAAGGCTCATTAGTAAGTTCAAATGGGATAAATAAAAACTCATAATTACCTTCCTGTGTTCTACATGATGTTTTGGGAATGTCTTCCCGCCTCATTCTAATTTGATGATATCTTGAATGAAGATCCAACTTAGTAAATAAATTTTCTCAATGAAATTCATCTAATAATTCATCAATGACATGAATTAGAAACTTATATTTGATGGTCATTTTGTTTAGTTTTCTATAATCTGGACACATACACCATGAACCATCATTTTTTGTAACCATCACTACTAGTGAAGAGAAAGCACTTTGGCTTGGTTGAATTATGCCGGTCTCTAACATTTCTTGGATCATATGATCAATCTCACTCTTTTGTGCATATGAACATCTATAAGGCCTACTATCAGGTGGTACACTTTCTGGTTGCAAATGAATAACATGGTCATGATCTTGAACAGGTGGAAGACCCTTAGGTATCTCTCTAAATACATTGGAATGATTGTTGATAACTATTTGGAGATCCACTGGAGTAGAGGATATAGATGCTTGAAAATATAGCGAGAACAATTGTGCAATTACACCATGGTGTCCCTTTTTGAATAATTTTGTCATGTTATTAGATCTGATCATTTTGGAGGGTTTCCCTTGGATACCTCTAAGATCAATTTCCTTTCCTTCTGAGGAAAACATCATGAAAAGATCTTGAAAATTAAGGGTCATTATTCCCAATTATTGTAAGCATTAGACCCATAATACAACATCAACACCACCCATTTGGATGGAAATCATGGRACTATCCAACAAATACTCCCCCATATTGAGCTTAATACTATGGCACTTCCCTGAACAATTTATGGTACCTCCATCTGTAATCATTACTTGAAACTTTGGTGTTGGAAATAMAAAGCAWTTGAGACTTCTTGCTAATTTGTAATTAATGAAGTTATGGGTACTACCATAATCAATCAACATTGTTACCTTTCTSTTTTTGATATATCCTTTTATCTTGAGGGTTTKTGGAGTATTGATGTTGTCCAATGCATGACAATATATCGTTGGAGTAGTATCTTCTAGATATAGATATKGTGATGGTTCCAATTCCTGATCTTCTTCCTCTTCATAGTATATATAGAATAATTTTTTCTTGCTGCATTTATGCCCTTTATTGTACTTGTTGTCACAATTGAAACATAGTCCCTTTCCTCTTCTTTTATCCATTTGTTGAGGTGTCAARCTTGTTGGTTGAGTGAGGTTAGGAGAGGGAACAAGATGCTCTCTATAGTTGTTAGTTGCCACCCTTCTAGTAGCTATATWTTTTTTTCCAYTTTCCTTTCCATACTAAAAGCATGCTCGAGGGATTTAGGTTCAAAGAGATGCACCTAATGTTGAATGTTCTCCTTTAAAGTGCTCAAAAAGAGGTCTAAAAAATTATCCTCTAGAATGTTCTTTACCTGGAGACTGAGATTTCATAATTGTTGAATGTGCTATGTAATTGGGACTTTCTACCAAAGATTTATCAATTGAATAAAGAATGTATTTCTCTTAATATCCTGGTAATGTGTTATTAATTCTTCTATAAAAATGGACCAAGAGATAATAGAATCCTTTTTTATTTCAAAAATCCATGGATACCAAACAAATTGATCATTTTCTAAATACAAGGATGCAATAGTTACCTTTTGTGAGCTTGGCACTTGGTGTAGATTAGATAGTTGATCCATATGGAATATCCATGTTATAATCTTTACCATTAAACTTCCCCATATCGATCTTGGGAATTAAGTAGTTTCTTGTTGCCAAGTGGAACCCTTGATGATGTGGATTTGGAGGTGATGAATAATCATGATTTTGGGGCTCAATCTTTATTTCCTCCACTTTTATATGATTTCTTTGTGTCCTGATATATCCTTGAGAGAATATCTCATCTAGGGTACACAATAAGATGGTTGTCACGAACTTTTTCAATTCTTCCATCTTTGTATCCACTTTATTTTCCATTTGTTCCATTTGTACCTTATTTTCATCCACATTTTTCTCCAAATTTCCTATTTGGTGAAAAAYAWCTTCTCTTTTTTCTTTAGCCATGGTTGAGCTCTTTGGAGGTTTACTTGGTGAAGTAACTTTTAGATCTTTCTTTCGAGCCATGGGAAAAAGATAMYGGGTCTTAAGGAAAAGGAAKTGTCATGTTCTATATCTCTCAGGGAATTAATTAAGGAGTCTTAACTATTCCCTTAGTCGTACTACCCAACTACCCATGTACTAGAGAGTGGTCTCCTTGAGTGTAGTTCTTGGTGCACTATAGCAACAMGACGATCAAATAACTTATCTAAGGTTGGATTCAGGTATACCTAGGGGAATTTMTTTATACCCAAAGGTAATTGGAATTGAGATTCCTCTAAAAGTATTGTCTAATGTTGTACTACTCTAAGGGTTCTAGCAGRAGTTGCATGGGTTTCCAACAAGGTGAAACAATGTGTTTCCATCCACATGAAACCTTGTGTATTTCCTGTGTGTATTCTTCCTCAACCAMAATTTTACCCACTTAATGATAGATCCCATGTTAATTAAATATGTCAGAACATGTCTCTAATTTGTTTTTAAAAATGAGCTTGCTAACCATGGAAAAAGCTCTTAAAATCATCAAAAAATAACTTGTGTAAAAACCCTAACTTCCACAAGCTATATCTCATAAAATATAATGAGTCAAAATATGAAAATGTTTCCACGTGTACTTGAATGTGTTAACTCAAGGCTCTAGAAATTTCAGATTTTGAAACTTCACTGAAAAAAGTTACAACGAAAATGCCAAGATAACTAATTTCAAGATTAGTCAAAAACCTTGTCTTCCATGGACTATATCTATGAAAGCATAGCGAACTAGAACCTAAAATTTTGACCACTTGTACTACGAAATTTCTCCTTAGTCTCCACAAAATTTCACTATATGAAACTTCCCTTAAAAAAATTATAGTAAAAATTTCAAGATGACTCATTTAAAAATGATTTCAGGATGAGTCACAAACCCTATATTCCGTAGGCTATATCTCTAAAATTGTAACGAACCAAAACCTGAAATTTTTATCAGACGTACTGTGCTATGTCTCTTAAGTAACCTCCAAATTTTACTATTTGAAGCATCTTATAAAAAATGTTATAGCGAAAATTCCAAGATGACTCTCTTGAAGCAACAAACCCTAGGATCAATGCTTTGAATCCAATTCAAAAGACAATATATGATTATCCTAAGAATAGGTTTCTTGGGTATATATAAGAGACAAAGGGTACACTTATAATGAAAGGGTACATTGAAAGGCTCTAGCCGTCCTATCAATATAACAATAGAAATGTAATAACTCAATATATACATCTTAATAAGGGGTTTTATGTTTAACATGGGGATTTGTCTATGGATTAATAGTAGGATAAGGAGAACACATCCTTTCTCACACTTCTATCATTCAAGTGAGGAGAAGAAGGAGAATTGGCCCTTTCATAGACTTTTGTAATTTGATTGAGGAGGAGAAGGAGCATTGGCCCTTTCTCACCCTTTATTAATATTTGGGAGGAAGAGAAGGAGCACAAGCCCCTTCTCACACATTATTAAAATTTGGGAGGAGAAAGAGCGCATACCCTTTCTCATAGTTTTGTAATTAGAGTGAGGAGGAGGAGGAGGAGGAAGAGGAGTGACTTAATTTTCTCATAGGTTATCAATTTTAGGAAAGGGGAGAAAGATAACCATTCATTTATCACACTTGTGTCATTTAATTGAGGAGTAGAAGGAGCATTGGCCATTTCTCACACTTTTGTAATTGGAGTGATGAGGATAAGGAGAAGGAGCAATATCCCTTTGCCATGTTTCTACCATTTGAAAAAGGAGGATAAGGAGCATGGTCCCTTTCTAACATTTTTGTAATTAGAGTGGTGAAGAGAAGGGGAGGAGCACTAACCCTTTCTCTCACTTGTACCATTTGAAAGAGGAGGAGAAGGAGAACAATCCTTTTCTCACACTTGGGTAATTTGACTGAGTAGGAGAAGGAGCAATGACCCTTTGTCACACTTTAGTAATTTTAAGGAGAAAGAGAAGGATCATTTGTTGGATCATATTGTCATTGATGTCAAAGGAACAATGTCTTATATGCTAAAGGATTGATGTCAAAGGAACAATGTCTTGTCATAGCATACTGATGTAATATCTATTGTCCTTGATGTGAATGGATTGATTTCAAGTGGAATCATAAGTCATATGATGTCATGCATATATGAAGATATATCAATGAGTTGTCATTGATATGCATACATGAAGATAGATCAATGAGTTGTCATTAATATATGATGCATAGATGAATATGGATCGATGTGGTTTCATTGATATATAATGCATAGTTGGATTGATGTAAATATGACTCATTATTGTCTTGATAAGGAGTACAAATGTATGAAATCCAAAGTGGTCCCCTTAGGGTGAAATCCCTCACAGGAATATGCTTTGTGATTGAGTTATCCTAGAAGTATGGTTAGAGAAACAATACTTAATTGTGGAATAATGAGATGAATATCAGTGAATTTTTCAGTGAAACTATCCTAGATGGACAGTGCTTGTCATGCCATTTCCGGTGGTATGTGGAACATCACATAACTCCTCACGGTTTGAGAGTTATGGCCTTATGAAGTTGAAGGACCCTCATATGTTGGCTTGAAGCCCCAAAAGGTCAAAGAAGTCAAAGTGCTTGCAAAGAAGGAGGATTATTTAAATAATAAAGTGAAGTGACAAAGTAAAAAATGATTATTTAAATAATGAAGTGAAGTGACAAAATCCAAGAGGATTATTTAAATAATAAAGTGAAGTGACAAAGTCAAGGAGGATTATTTAAATAATAAAGTAAATGGAGAACTTTCTAATTATGGAAAGTGGTTATAAGAAGGGTAACCCTAAAATGAGGAAAATGGGTTAAGTGGTCAAGTGGCTATTAGATACATGGACAAGTGGCAAATTGGGAAAAGTTGGACATAGGTGACTATGTGGACAAAGTGACCTAGAATATGCTTCTAAGGAAGCCACTTGGAGAGTATAAATAAGAGGCAAGGGTCTCTTGTGATATATATCTCTTGAGCATATCTTGAAGATCTATTCTGAGAGAGAGATTGAGTGGAGGATCTCATGGACGTATCAAAGTTTCTGTAAGTCTGAGATCATGACGACAAAAGTTTCAGAAGTTCATAAACCCTAGTTTCTGAGGCATACGCGGGATGACAATGTATTAGGGTGCGTACATACTGAGGTGTACGTGGGATGACAGTGTATTAGGGTGCGTACGTACGTGGGCTGATAGTGTATTAGGGTGCATATAGTTGGATAAAGTCATGAAGACTTGAGTGTGAGATGTGCCAGGTTTTTGAAGGCTGGAGCAAGTTCTAGATTTTCATTCTATGGGCTCAAATCTACCATAGAAACTCTGGTATGGTTACATAGTTGTCTTGATGGATACTCTTGCATATTGTATGGTGAATGCTTGAAGCATTCTTGGTATGGCTGTTATGATTTGGTTTGTGTTGGTTGATGGAGTGAGCAACACTCTTATGTTTCAGTACTGATATGATTGCCATAATATATTGGTTACTTATGTTTGAGTAGCATTCATATTGTATGGTTGAGGAGCATAAGTATAAGTTGTTGGAGAGTATGGATATGTTGAGATTTGTTATGGTTCAGATTGGACAGTGAAAGAAATAAGTGAATGTGATTGAGGGCTACAGAAGATATGAGTTTATCATGAAGATAAAACCCTAGCTGTTCAGAAGGGACACTGAGGCTATAGTACAGACAGACCATGTACATACAGGCACTGTACTATTGGCAGGGCACGCACATACGCGTGCTACACTATTGACAGGTCACATACCTTTTGACAGATTGGTATCTGTTGAGGATTGATGCCTCTTCTCAGTTGGTGCTGAGTTGTGTAAGCCGAGTATTGCATTAGAGAGTTGTTGCTCTTGTGGAGTTGTAAATCTGTTCAGTTGTTGCTGATAACCCAAGGATTGTAGTCCGTAATAAAAATAAAATTGTACATACATCTTGTGTTCTTTGTGTTCCTTATGATGATGACTTATTGATGATATATGTTGCTGATGCATGTTCACATTTAATTGGTTATAAATGACAACAATAAGTAATGAGTAAATGGTGATTGCTAACTAAGGAGTTTTGTGAAGGGGAAAAGCATAAAAAGAGCACCACATTCATTCACCCCCCCTCTCTAAGTGTGGTCGTTTTGTCCAACAATTGGTATCAGAGCGTGCCTTCATTATAATCCTTAACAAGCTTGGAGGAGATCCATGGACACACAGATGGATGATGAAGTTCCAATCCTTGATGAGGAAAAATATTCTACATGGAGAATATAAATGAAAGTGCACTTGAAGGAAATAGGAGTGGGTATTTGGAAGGCAACTATTGGTGAATCAGTTCCTTTGAAGAACAAGTCAAAGTTTGCATCTCAAAGGGAAGAAAATAAGAATGATGCATTGGCTCTCATGACCATTCTTAGTGGACTCTCAAGTTCTATAAAAGAGAGCATGGGACAATGCCCTTCCGGCAAGGATCTATGGCTAAAGCTAGAGAAGACATACCAAAGCAAGAAGGAAGACACAAAAGACAACTCCATCAAGGACAATGAAGGTAAAGAATATCCAAAATCCTCTATTTGCAATGATTCTAAATGTGATGATGTTGAAAAAAAGGAATACCTTGAAGAAAATTCCCTCAAGATCAATGAAGGTAAAGAATCTCCAAAAACACTCGATTGCAATATTTCAAAATGTGATGATGTTGAATATTTCTCTACAAGTGAAGAAGAAAATCTAGAGATAGTATGTGTAGATTTAGATAATGGTTATCCCATGGAAACAATAGAAGAAGAATTATCCGAGCTTAAAAGGAAAGTTGAATGGGGGCTATTTGAATACAACTATGACCATTGTTACATAGAATATAGTTATCTTTCGGATAACACTAAAAAGTTTCTTAAAAGGAATCAAAGGCATATCTTTAAGTTAAAGGAAATGCTCAAGGAACAAGAAGAAAGTAAAAAGACTAAATTAGAATAAAAAGAAGAAGAGATCAAAAGACTAAAGAATGAAATAGAAAATAATAAGAAGCTAGATTGTGAGATTGACAAAAGTCTTGAAGTTAATGTCCATCTCAAGACCCAAATTGAAAAATCCAAAAGGATAGAGTAACTATTAAAGAATCAAGTAAATGAAAAGGAAGAGTCATGCCATAAGTTGGAAGCCGAAGTTGTTGATCTTAGAAAGAAAGTAGAGAAGTCAAAAAAATTCTTGAATAGATCAACAATCTTGAATGAGATCTTGGATAGTCAAAGATCACCAAATGATAAATCAGGTCTTGGATACAAGAAAGAAGCTACACATGTTGAAACAAGCACTTCAAAGAAGCATGAGGTAAGTCCCTCACTCTCAAAGGATGTAAATAATGTTTCAAGTCAACTATCTACACAAGGCAAGGAAAGTTTCAAAGAAACAAAACAAGGAAGACATCAAGAAGCCACCTTTACATCTCAAAGCAAATTCAAGACACCTTCAAGATGGACACCAAAGCAAAGGTATGAAAATGCTTTTTATGGTCACAAAGCTTTGAAATGCAAACTTTATGCAAGGAGATATAATGAAATATTTCATATCACCCCAAGGTGTTGGAGATGCAATCAAATAGGACACATTGATGTTCATTGTCACATCATGAGATGCTATAGTTGTAGCGGATTTGGTCACAAATCCCATGATTGCTAGAACACAAGAAGAAATTCCATGATGAGGAATTCATATAGCATGACTAGAAGAAGGCATGAAGTTAGGGAGGACGACATTTTTGAAAAGATGGAAACTTAGAGCTCAAGTTCTGAGAAGCAGGGACACCTTATGAAGTGGGTAAAGAATACTGAACAACCAGAGCAGAATGGAAGCCGTAAGGGAAGCTCAAATTTGTCATCTTCAGAAGAATACGTGGGTTACAATGGTAACAGTCACATACATACACAAGATGACCTATGAATAGGTCGCGTAAATACGTGATTTGTCTGTGCAGCAGGCCGCGTATCTGTGGTAAAGCCTTGGGAAAAAGGCTATGCATATAAATTGCAACATGGTATGATGGTATAACTCTATCTTGCAGGGTCTGACATGGTTTTTCGCAGGGTCTAACATTGTTTGCTGCAGGTTTTCATGATTACATATTGGCATACATGATTGATGTATGTATGATGGTGACATATGGTTGAGTGTTGAAAGACTATCTTGGATGCATGGTACTAACCCTAGAGTGTGGATTGAGACATTTCTTTATTGAAGAACAATGTTGGTTGTGA
>JASDQU011101799.1:0-18048 GCA_032191745.1 Picea mariana
TAGTCAAACTAGGAAATTTGAATGCATGACCCATTCACCTATCGAGGATCACCAATGGAGAGGAACCTACAAATTTAGAGGACAATTTCCCTGATGCACGGTTATTTTCAATCCAAGTAGCCGATGAATATTTTGCTGACATCATTGAATACTTGAGTACAAGGACTGAACCACAAGAATTCAACACTTCATAGAATAAAAATATGGTAGTCAGAGCTGTAGACTATCAATTGATTGCAGGACAATTATACAATATGGGCACATAAAACATCTTGAGAAGATGTGTACTAGAACATGAATGGACTAGGATTTTAGCAGAGGCTCATGAAGGAATAGTAGGAGGAAATTATGCAGAAAAATATACCACGCAGAAGGTATTGCACACAGGAATATGGTGGACGACCATTCACAGAGATGCAAAGGACTACTGCCAGAGATGTGACGTATGTCAGAGGGTTGGAAAACCTAATAGACGGGATGAGATGCCCCTAAGACCACAAGTAACCTTGCAAGTATTCGAAAAATGGGCAACAAACTTTGTGGGACCAATTAATCCACCAACAAAGAGGTCAGGAGAAAGGTATATCATTACTACGATAGAGTACTTAACAATATGGGTCGAAGAAACACCATTAAAATATTGTAGTGTAGAGATAGCATCACACTTCTTGTTTGAGCAAGTGATCACTAGATTTGGATGCCCAAGGATTTTTATGAGTAACCAAGCCACTCACTTCATCAATAGTAATATCAAGGCTATGACTGAGGAGTTTGAAGTCTATCATCAAAAGAGTACACCATATCACCCTCAAGAAAATGGAACAGTGGAAGCCTTTAAAAAGATCCTAGAGAATGCTTTGACAAAGATCTGCAATGTCAATAGGGATGATTGGGATTTGAAGATACCAATAGTATTAAGGGCATACATGACTACATGCAAAAAATTGACAGGACAGACACCATCTAGGTTGATGTATGGACAAGAAGAAGTGGTGCCATTAGAATTTTCGATACCTAGTCTACTTATAGAAGCAATCACCAACATGATAGAACAAGGTGTGATACAAGAAAGGCTAAGTCAGCTGATGGAGATGGAAGAAGATAGGATTCTAGTAGGATTTCACCAAGAAGCAGAGAAAGCAAGGGATAAATCTTGGCATGACAGACATATTAAAAGGAAGATTTTAAAGGAGGGAGACCTAGTCTTGGTGTATGATAGTAAATTTATTCAACATCTAGGAAAATTTAGAATGCATTGGTTGGGGACATATGAAGTGAAGACTGTCACAGAGGGGGGATATGTACAATTGAAAGATTTAGGAGGTACATAAATCAGAGGAATGATCAATGGGAATAGACTAAAACTATATAGGGACAATTGATCTCCTGGTACTTTGAAAGTTACCACGCAGTAAGAAGATATGTATATAGTGTATTATAGTAGAAGTAAGGAAGAGAAAATGAGAAAAAAAATAAAAGGAAGAAAATCCATAAAAGGGAAAAAGGGGGTAAAAATAAAAACAGATTAACGCACATGGAGGGTCTTGACAGAATAGAACTGGTAGAATAGAACAGTGCATTGCAAGGAAACCAGGGCTCAAAAAAATTGCACACAGAAGATAAGTGAATGGGTAGAAAGGTACAACGCATAGGAAACACCACAAAAAGTGAAAAATAGACAGTTGTCAGTGCGACACAACTGTTACTTTTTCGTCCCACTATAAAGTCGGAAAAGCGGGGGGGAAGTGAACCATTGTGTTATTTTCTGAGGAGAAGAAGGTAGAGCAGAGTGAAAGAGTGATAGAGTGAAAATTTTCTATAGCCTCTGTCGATTTGGAATTATACAAGTCAGATTTTCTCGCCATGTCACCACCAAGGGTTGGAGCGCCAAGTAGTCCCAGACGAAACATATACAGAGTAGCACTCGGGTGCCAAAAAATAGAACAAACAAGATTCTCATAGTGGTGGATGTCGATGAAATCCACACACTGGAGTACGAGAAGACCACATTACATGTGGAAGAGGAGAAGGAACCTAGACATAAGCCCGAGCAACCGGAAGAGGACATTGAACAAAAAAAATCAGATGCATCTAGGGGAAAAGGGACACAACAAACAAAATTGACCATGGTTTCCATGCAGCATGGGATAGAGCCTGAACTAGAGAATGAAATAGAGCAATAGGACATACCATAAGGTGGGGTATCATCCACACAAGGGAAAAGAAGGTGAGAGTAGAAAGCAGTGCGCAGGGCGTACAATGCACATAGGAAGAACTAGGTATAATGATGCCAAAAATTCTCAAGGGAGTGAAGGCCAACACTAACATGATAGGAGGAGTCGATATCCTTAAATACTCTTACCATGATGTCTCTGACACCATAAAGTTCCTAGATGCAGCAACACAAAGCTACCTAGAGAGGAGAGGAGAAGGCCCATCAGGCATGCCACTGTTGGATCTTGCGCAATGGTTCTTGGGATTGTACAACACCGACATCATGAACTTATTAGACATACCACACTTTGGGCACGGGAAACACATAAACAAATGTGTTAAACAATTGTTAGAGAGGGAGCATAGAGGCATCTTGTGGATGGATAGTCCAGTTCCTATGAATGTTGATCTCATCACAACGATTACAGGGCTACCCACAAATGGGGAGAAGCTGGAAAAATATTGAGAAGACAAGACGAAGGAGAAATCCATCTCGGATGAGATAAAATAAAAGTATGGTGCAGAAAGGGGTTACAGAGGTATAAATATCAACAACATCAATGATCCTATGACTTGATTTGTAACAAGATTGCTCGGTTGCAAATTAATGTGTAAGTGATGAAAATAAGAAGTGTGTGCAGGAGTAGTAGTAACCGCGACACAGTTCGCAAAGAGAATATCGATGAGTTGGTCCCCTTATATACTGAGCTCATTCCTTGAAGACTGCAAAGATGCACAAGAATGGGCCTTGAGTTCCACTACTCGTGGTTACTCATTCTCATTTCACTTATGGGGTGGAAGGAACCTACATACATTATGTTCATGCCAAGGATAGGCAAATGTGGCACAATGCGCTACACGTTGCTTGGAAGCACATCAGATCCCAAGGTAAGGAAAGTCAACAATGCAATGTTTTCTCAGTACTTAATAGATATCTAGAACTTCTTGGAGGATACATGGAGGATCTCCCCAGAAACTATCCAGGAGTTTGGACAGATATCGAATTTCTAGGCATCACGTCACAACATGTGGCTACAAGAAAATAAGGATCCATCTAAGGAGTGGTTGCAGCTAAAGTACTACGTGATGACACAGGACATCCACATGGAGGTCCATGATTGGACTGAGGAGTGGAAAGTGTGAGAGATTCCAAGATCAATGCCAGCAGTACAAATCCAGACGTAGAGTAGCACAATCCCCACACAACAGATAGGCAGGAATGGTGCTAGCCAGAAAAAGGAGACAACAATAGGTATAGTGGGGGAAAGAAATTCAATTCAAAATAATAATAGGAAACAAAATAAGTCACAGTGTGGTCCTACACATGGTACACTGGGCATAGAGAAAACACTAAGAGGACCGACAGGACATGTGAGCACAGAAGAAGTGTAGACGAAGGCACAAGAGGTAGACATGGAAGAAGAAGTTGGGTTGGATACATGGATGGATACATATATTCGAGAGGTATTTTATCCATCATATGCCCAAATGAAAAGGCTAGGGGAAAAAGAAAGTGGCGCCAGGAAGAATGCAAAGGCCCACATAAAACCAATGGAAACATTATCGACAACAGATGATGTGGAACTGATAGAAATGATAGTAGAAGATAGGCTGTCAGAGGTAGGAGAAAAAACATATAATCACCGAGCTTCAATTCTGGAGCAAGTAAAACATGTAAAAATGACGTTGGAGCAGTTGAGGATTAGGATGGAGCAGAAACATAAGGAGAAACCAATGACCACTAGAGAAGAAGCACCTACTAGAGAGACAATGCACAACATGACGCAGGGAAGTGTTAATTTCATTATAACACTAAAGATGATGTTCGTTAATGAGGAGACAACGCAGAGGCCCCTAAAATACATTAAGAGGTTGGACTTGGCACTGCCCAAGATTCCAACTAAAGCTTTGTATAAATTACAAGTGAGCATCGTGTAGGAGATCCATTCCAAAGCAAGTTTGGATGCGATGAACTTAAAATTGGTGTAGGATGAAAACACCTCACTGAAGGAGGCACTTAGCCAGGAAGGGAAGGAGAGAAATCTAGCACAACAAAAAGTGGAAGAGATAGAGAAACAATAAAGTGGAGTATTTCAAGCCATCCTCGAAAACGCAGAATAATAAGAAGTATCTTTTGAAGAGAAGATGAGGAAAATAACACAAGACCTAGTGCAATATAAAGAGAATATCAAGGAACTGGAGGAGCACGCAGTACCTATGAATCCTCCAGAAATATGAGCACAAAGAGAGAAAGACGCGATAACAGTTGTAGAAAACAGTGCACAGAACATACATACAGTGACATAACTGTTGGAAAAGAGAGGCCAACTATGGACAAAGATATTATTGGATGGGAGCCTACAAGAGCTGCAAGGAAAGGAAGATAAATTGCATGTAGCAATGGTTGATGTCAAGCAGTGACAGAGGACAATGTCACTTCCATAGAATATCAAGACTGCTGCATAAATGAAGAGCCATCAATTAGAAGAAAAAGTGGTGTAGGCACATAAGATCGCATGACAGGATCAATTGCAGCCCCTACAAGAAAAGCCAGAACAATTGGTTGTGGAAATCGACGCAATGAAAGTGCACCTCAAACATATAGGCTTGGAGGGGGCTGAGATATTATGACCACCAATCACCACATAGGTGGTCGAAGCTATGTCAACAAGGAGAAACCAGGCTCAAGAGCACTACCAACGGATAACATATATGCATGAAGCACTGGAACAGGAAGTGACAGATGCTAGAGTTAGGTAGTCACTCGGGATGAGTCATGATGTCAGTGTTGGGGGCCTGTTGGGTGCGCCTAGTTTTGGAGAAAATAACGAGGTGAAAGGCAGATGCGCATGCAGGAAAAGAAATACATGCAAGACAGAAACACACGCAGGAAAAGTAGCATGTGCAAGAAAGACACACATGTAGGAAAAACAACACATGAAAGAAAAACGTGCATGAAGAAGAGGAAATAACGCAAGGCACACATGCAATAATACCTATCCATGATAGGGTTAGGGTTTTGGTAAGAGAATCTAATGGATGGTACGCCAAAAACATGTATAAGTAGGTACCTAGGAGGTGTAGGTCTGGGGTTCTTCAGTTGGAATATGGTTCCTTTTTGGTTGGTCATTGTTAATATGTTGTTCGACGAAAGAATGAATGTAAATCCGATCTGTTTTGTAAGTTGTTGAGATGAGGAGAGGGAGTAGGGTATATCTTTAGGGTTAGATCACAGTCCGAGGAGCCTGCTGTGATCCAGTCTGCTTCATTGAAGATCTCAACCTGTTAGATGGAGAAGTGTAGTGCGCGTGGTGTTGTAGTTTTGGAAACACCATAATAAAATAGCATAAGAACCAAATATTTGTGGATGTAGCCCAGGAGGGGTGAATGACTAGATGTTAGATAAATGCGCGATGACTAGTTAGATCTGTTATCGTACATGCATGAATAAGAATGATAGGGTATTCAATATAAGATGAATATTAAAGTAAAAAATGAAGATCACAAAGTTTAATCCCAGATCCCCACTCATTCCCAGTCTGCAAGCACTTGACTCACAGGGATGATTTTAAGGATGGAAATTTATTTTAAAATGTAGAAACCTTGGCGAATCTTAGAAATCCTTCATATGCCAACTATAAATGTTTGGCGATATTTTTGTAAAAATATTCAAATTTCTAAGGATTATATATAGTTTGTATACAAGTTTGGCGATTTTTAAGGTAAAACGATTTTATCCTATAGAATTTGGGTGAATCATTTTTATAATAACGAATATTTTTTTGGGAAAACCATGGAAAATTAGCCCATGAGCGAAATTTAGCCCCTAAAATCTTCCCCGTGTGACTTGAGCATTGCAACCATAAATAGAACTATCTCGGGTGAGAATGGGCAGTGCACTTTGTGTACTATGTTGCCTTCTAGTTTACCAGAGGGGTTGATAGTTTTAAAAGGGTTTTGTTGGAAACCATGATAGACCTGAACTTGGTTGAGCCTAAGAAAGGTAGCAAGAGAGAAGTAAAAGCCAACAAAATACAAAGAAATAATGTCGATGCCCCAAAAAGGAACTTTCTATGTAGAATAATTACTGGAATGGAATTCAAAGTGAGGAACCCTGACTCTTGAGAGTTCGAGCTTTGGGTGGAAAAGATAAATACAAAATTATTCCGCTGATAGAAAAGACCTCGAAATGGAACTAAAACATAATTAAATAACATGTAACTCCATAATCCCGAAATCTTGTGGATCATTGATCTGTAGAATTAAAGGATGGTTTGATGATGACTTGGAAGAAAGAATTCAATTTTAGTCATTTGGGTCATGAACTGGCGCTTATTCTACTCAAGGATAAATCACCCATGAAGGGAACATATGAAGGCATCATTACAAGTCCTTGGGGTTTTATAGAAGCTTGTTCTTCGAATCCTTCTACATAGCTACACAAGCCATGCATGATGCTACCAATAATTGAATGTTGGGTGCCCTTTTTGTTGTTTCATCCATGAGATATATCCCACCTACATGAGGAAAACAATACTACAAGTGTTTTTATATTACACTGCCTCAAAGACTCCTTGACGCGTAGTGTAAAAGTGTTGGATCCATGAACTCTAACAATGAGTGTTCTCTTTGGAACTCCCTTGGCTTATGACTAGTATTTGATGGTTGTCTTGCATTTGGATAGTTCAAGAGTTTAAATGATTTGATTAAAAATTGATGGATTGGGTTAAAAGACAATTTTTTTTATTTTCCAAGATAAACAATAGTTTAAATAAAATTATTAACTAAAATCATTTATAATGATATAAATGAGTCTAGAATAATAATTTTATTTTCCAATTAGAGACAAGGTCAAGGGGTGTATATAAATTATTGAAAACTAATCATACATCGAGAAATAAGACCAGATGAAGGTTTGGAAAGACGATAAATTTAACACTTTTAAACAAAATAATCAAATTTATTAGGGAATTTCAAACCAAGGGAAATTACGATACTTTGTCAAATTGATAATTTTGAGATTGGTGATGTCTCGGAAATGAAGCTTTGAGGAGGTGGGAAATTAGTGAATTTTGGTAAAAAAATATATCAAGGAGTTTGGAAAATTTGATAATGTAAAATTTTGTGCTAACAAGTTATATGGGTGCCAATTGTAGTAAGGGTTCATATGTTTAATCCTCCATATTTGACACAAGACCTTGTGGTCTCTACGATAATGTCTACGTATTGGGTGAGGCCTTTCTTGACCTTGGCCAAGGATTTATATGCCAATGCTTTGAGGTTTTTTTGGACATGCTCTAGATGAACCTTGGGTATAAATCTCCCTAGCGTTAATAAGGTTAGTGCATGCACAAATGTGGACCAAAATGGAAACGGTGCACCCAACACTTCCCAATTGTTCTTGTTTTCTAGTAGCTCCACTTGTTCTTTGTACTGATGTTGATAAGGAGCTTGTCCATGTGATATTGTTTTTGAGGAAATCACCGAATGAGGGTCATACATCCATACCTCTCCCTGTTGAAATCCCACAGTTGAGAGAATTTTTTCTATAAACTGCAATTCTAATCTGGTATTGACAATAAAGGGTCCTACCTCTTTCTTTAATTTAAATCTAGCATTGTGTTTCCTTGATACAAAATGAATGTCATCTGAATTTAATATTTTTATAATGTACTCTATGCAAATATTTTGGGATTTAAGAAAATAGGTAAGAGAAAAGGTCGAAGTTTAGAACCATAGACTCTGATTTCAGTGTAATTCTCAAAGATGTACCAATCTCCCACTCTATTGTTTGGACTCAATTTCCATAACGTTTTACATTCTAGAAATATTCTAGGAGGAATTTTGTCATGTATGATCTGGTAGGATTTTGACATGAACTGGTCAATATATTTTGAGAAGCCAACATTCAAAGTCTTCTTTTTAATCATATATGTCCTATGAATAACTGACACTGGATTTCCAATTTCATCTTCAACTTTTAGTCCAACATGTAAAAAATGAAAGGCTTGAGAAAATAGGAAGAGGTGAACAAGGTAGGATTGATATATGAAATTCCTAAGAGTTTCAAACTATGGCAGTTGATGATGAATTTGATCAGCTAAGAATTGGGCATAATTGAATTTGGTTAAGGGTTTGACTGTAAATGGAAAAAATGATATAATATTTCCTAACACGAACTCATCCACCACAAGGTCGCTATCATTTCCTAAAATCATAGAAATCATAGAGATAATTTGTCTTGGAATTTCAGGAAAGAAGCTAGATTCAAGAACAACATTGTCCATAGAAACATCAAGATTTTTTCACAAATATGTCTATAAAAGGGCAACTCTCTCTTGAGGTTTTAGTTCTATGAAACATTTGGCCAACACAATTTCATTTAATATTTCACTTTCAGTGTTTAGTGGCCATCTTAGCATTTCAGAAATAGACTGAGGAGTTATTTCGTTAAGCACATACCCAATTTTGGAGATTATGGTTCTCTTGGAAGGAATATAGTTCGAGGCGCACCAAACCAAGAACTCGGGGAAATCATACACTTGGGGTACTACAAATTTCGCTAGATCAGATTCCCAAGCATGATAATGGTCTACTAAATCCCTAAAATTCTAGGTTTCTTGATGGTGTAACTTGAAAGGGTCGAAAGATAAAACTGAGTCAAATATATCTTTATCTTTATTGAAAGATAAAACTGGGGGAAATGGTTTGGGGAAAGAATGATTTTGAGAAGGTGGAGTCACCAAATGAGTTTCAAATTGAACTCATCAAGAAAGATCGAAAGGGTACATTCATCGGGTGGAGTCACCAGAAAAGCTAAGGTAGATGCTTTGGGATAGCTTGTCAAAGTGTCATTAGGGTATGAAGAAGATTCAAAATCTTCCCTGGTAGTAGCACCAAAATGTTATAGCACAAGTTTTAGGTTGTGAAAATCCCGACCCAACCACAAAGAAAGTGCTACAACTTGGGAATCCTACACCCAATGTCACCTCGATGTAGGTCTCACACTTCTGGGGTGACTACGTCACTCTAAGGAGGAGATCCCAGTGACCCTAGGGGGATTGAGATGGATATGGAGAGAAATGGAAGTGAATCCCCTAGAGGTCAATTATAAGTGGAGTGAAATGTGTGGAATTAAGTCTTGGGAAGGTCCAAGGGTTTCCAGGTATGTCGAGTAACCTGTAAGTGGTGAAATACCTGCCCGAGACACAAGAAAAACCACTTTGTAATGATGCATGTTTGTTGGATCAGAAAGTTAATCTTTCTATCCATAATTTTCAGGAATAGATAAAAATATATATCAGCAAGTAAATCGTACTATAATCTTCTCAATAAGTGTTATATATCAAGTAGAAAATACAAGAGAAAGACCATTTAGCAACTAGCTAAACTCAAGATGAAAAGCCAATATTCTAGCACAAAGGATAAAGCTATTGTAAACACTTGTCTACAACAAATTATATCAGACTTATGGATGTAAAATTTAATTAATTACAAAAAAAAATTAATCCACTAAAATCCCCTCAAACTTTGCCAAAATGTGCACTAGATCAAGAAGAGTAAGTGTGCAAACTTTGAGCAAACTCCAATGGTTGATAAGAGAGTTATTCAAGCAAATGAGTTAGGGTTTATGTAGCCCTAATGGTTGAAGATGAAATTTTTTAACAGAAGCAAGAAGTATCCTCTTGAGGGGGATGCCCTAGTGGTTGTGAGGTTCCCCAAGGCACACAAAATACAATCCACTTTGCAAGAAGTAAAAATGACCGAAAAATCATGTTTCCCAATGCAATATTTTATTTATCCAATGCATTAATAAATGAATAGTGCTATTAATTATTGGGTTAATGGGGTAATGAAAATAAATATTTGGAGAAGCTACCTCCTTGGGGGTGTAATCCATTTTACTTCCCAAGGCAAGTTTCTCTAGCTAGGGTTTAAGCTAAAAGGGTGTATTCCCTTATACTTCTCTTAGAAAACCCTTGTTAAAGAAATAATATGAAGCATAAAGTGATAAATACTATGGTGGGGGTGTATTCCCTAATGATTCCCACCTAGTTCCTAACAAAATAACCTTGACTTGAAACAAATGATAGCATGAGAATAAAAACCATACCAATTCAAGGAAAAATGCCAAGATAATCTACCACAATAGAAAGAGATAAGCCTTCCAAGGCTAGTGCATCACTCCCACCAACCATAACATCAAGAGATAACCATAAACAAGAGCTAAAAGAGACAATCTTCCCAAATATAGCAAACATTTTAGACCAATACTTCCCACAATGAGGAAGAGATATGTTAAAATGAGATCTTATGATCTCTTATTTATACAAATGTCACCAAGGTGACTTATCCATAAATTAAAGGGTAAAACACAATATTAAGGGTCAACAACCCTAATCATTCCCCCTTTTACAAAGTAATTCATTTAAAATTAACTTTTTCACATAAGAAAACCCTAATTTTAGAAGGATGTCTCCCCTTTAGGGGACGTTTTTCCACTTTGAGGAAATCATTGGTGTTGGAGAAGCATGGGTAGGCCTCCAAAGGCCACATTCACGAATCTAAGCACTCTCACATTCACGAATCTAAGCACTCTCATCATGGTGAATACCCTCTTATCCTCAAAAAATCCATGTGTCAAATGAGTGGCACCTCACCACCATGCCCTAGTTCCCAAGCATGACACCAAGCTCAAAAATAGGACGTTTTCCCCCTCCTAGGGAAATCATTTGGAAAGTGAGGGCTGGGATATGTCATCCAAGTCATCATTAAGGCCTTCCAGGTATGATCTCTCTTATCTGGCATGTGGGCCCCTACAATCCAACCTATGGACTTGTAGCCCCATGGAAGCCCAAGCTAGGCTTGTTCTCCCAAAACTGTCCACCAACTAGGTCCTACAAAGACAAATGAGAACACCCTCCAAGGATCTCAATTCATAACATCATGATAAGTGAATCCAATCAATAAATAATCCATCTAATAATGTGCATCAAAGATCACTATATCAAACAATTAATTTCTCAAAGACACTATGCGACTTGTCAAGCTTGAATATGGGAGGCTTGACGAGGTGTCCTGTTGGGTAGATCTTTCCCTAGGTCAAGGTGAGATTCCAAGAGGTCACTCTCTAATCCATGTAAAGTGGATGAGATGGTTGGGGTCAAGACTCAATGGGAATAGGGATAATGACATACACGGGGTTGTAGTATCTCATTCATGGGTGTGTTGGCAGCCAATTGACATTTTTCTACTGTTCTTATAAGCTGCCTACACTAGTGTTTTGCAAACTTCGATTTTGTCGCAACCTTTCCAATAAAACGACACTATTGTTTTATATGCGTTTGCACACTTACCTTGGTTCTCGTTTTCATGACTGTAAGTGTGAAAATGTTGGTTTTCGAAGTCATATTAAAATCGTCATTGTATTGTTATGATCACTCTTGTCTAGATGATCATTGCGTTTCCAGTTTATTTATCATTATACAGTTGGCAAGACCCTTTGACCTGTACTCATTTGGCATTCTTTGATTGATTATACAGTTTCGCTTCATGAGTGATTGAGTTTGTGATGCATTGGTGATTGGATTTATATGTTCTTTGATCGATTCACTTGATCATTGGTTTCATGAAAACACATTGGTGTTGTGGTTAAACTCTTGGTATAAATTGTTCTATACAACACATGTCACATAATCAAACCCTTGGTATTGGTTTCGATTCATTTTTTTGGTTTTGAAACTATAACTATTGCTCACGCGAATGTTTAATCCACTTACCATTGATTTCATTGGTTGATTGAATGGCATAATTGTTAACTTATACAATAGTGGGTTGAATAGCTATTTGCGCTTCCGATTGTACTGTAGATATGACTGTTTTTCATGTAATGAACTAGCTCCACCACCTTCGCATGATATGTCATTAATGTCTTCCCCTATCCCTGTTTCACCTTTGCTAGTTTCGAGTAAGCTTGTGAGCGTTTTTCCCCTGCGTATGTTGTGATTCAAACCCTGGCCTGTTCACATCGCTCACCGTGTGCTCCTGTCTATGGCACCGGTGGTGCGAATAGAGCCGAACAGTAGGCAAGCTCTGTTACTGTTCGATAACGCCCGTAAGGATTTAGAGGATAGTGGTTGGCTCACGTTTGTATAGAGGTTCGAGGGTTTCAATCTATTTGTTGCACATCAATTCACCCTTACCTTTGATGGGGGTAGGGCTAAAGTAGGTGACATTCAACTTGAACTCAATGAAGAATTCATAAGCTCTTCCACAGGACTAGCAGCCACAGGCCATCAATGGTTTAAGAACTCCAAAGTTGATGAGGTGCCGTGCCCTTTTCTATTCGTATCACGAAAGGTCACATCCTGTGACAAAGTTATGCCTATTTCCACACTTAAACCCAGGTGGCATGATCTTTTGATAATGGTTAAACAATTTGTGACCCGTGAGGGTCGGTATGGATTGGTTTTTCTTTATCACCTTCAACTATTGATGAATTTCACGAGCTATACATTGAACATGCCATTTTACTTCCTGCGTAGTCTTTACAAAATGGCTAAGAGGTTCAAACATGAGAAGGCTGATAGCATCTTGTTTCACCATGGCTTGATTAGACTCATCGTCGTTCACCATTTAAACCTTCACGACGATAATTGGCAAGATTTTCTCTCTCGAAATGGCTTTGTTGATTCAGAGTCTATCCAAATCGACAAGTTTGTGGTCAGTGAGACTATGGTCAAGCCACCCGTGCCATTCCATGTCCTTCTTCCCTCTCCCAAACCCTTGGTTGGCCCTGATATCGACCTACCGGACATTATAACAGACAAGGTGGAGGCTATAAAGAAGCCTGTAAGTAAGAAAGTCAAGGGTAACCCTACTGTCAACAGCAAGGGTAAAACGAATGCTCGATTTATATCGAGACTTGCCTAGAATAAACCTAAGCCAAACCTCGATCAAAATCCCATAGTTTTGAGCGAGGACTCGGACTCCAATATCGAGCACTTCCTAGTTGAAGAGTATCCCTATTCCCAAGGCCTATGCTCTGAGCCACCCTATGACTATGTTTCTAATTTTCCCCCATGCCTAAAGAACAATCCTAACTACCTAGGAATCAAGCTTCATAATGAAACCCTTGGTGATTTAAACAAACCCTTGCCTACAATTTCAAAGCATGAAAAAACATCATGTATCCAATGTAATGTGTGGCTTGAGCGCTACTATGCCGACGTTCCCTTATTACAATCGAAGATCAAATGTTTAGAGAACCAAGTTACAATGTTGTCGAGAGAAAGGGACAAGCTTCAAGCTAATGACAAGAAGCAGAAAATCACTGGTTTGATCATTTTTAGGAATGTCGAATCGGAAACAACCTTCATCAATTCCAAATTATCATGACCGAGTTGTTTTCTGAATATAAAGGTATGAATTTCAATATCAATTTCATTTTATGAATTGCTTGGATTAATATAATGAATCGGTTTTGAGTTTCGATTAGTTCTGTTCATTATTCAGAATGATTCTTTCATAGTTTGATTGTCAAAAAAGGTTATGTTATGGATCCTGTACACTAGATTCTTTCTGCTAAAATCAAATGTAGTTATGATTTTGGTATGCGATTTTGTCATGCCCATCTTAGTAGAAGTGATTGATTGGTTTTGACTTGGTATGGTTCGCCTTAGAAAAATTCTGTTGGTTTGAATTAATGTGATCAATGGGATTTGTTTTCGTTTTGATGGAATCTGACCTGTATAAGAGATTTTGTGCTAAAATCAGAGAACGACTATGTTTTGATTTGATATGATTTCGTTGTGGTTGGATTCTATCGGCTCTGATTTAGTTCTTGTGGTTTGATTTTGGAACGATTTCATGGGTTTGAATTGGTATGATCCTCTATATGTGTTATGCGTCATTATTAGTGACTGGGTTGACAAATACGATGTAATCTAATGACACTATTGACTTTGATTAGCCAGGAACGACTCTGTTTTGTATTGAATCGATATTTTCGTTTGGGTTCTGGTTACATTGGACCTGTGAAAAAGTTCTATTCGCTAAAATCGTGGAGTTGTGTTGATTCATAACAACTGTGTCAAACACCAACTGTTTCGATTCTTTTGATTGCTGCGTGTCTTGAGTTAGCACAATTGCCTGCACTGGGTTAGATTGATATCAAAAAATAGATTTGATGATGCTTTGTTGGTTTTGATTTTCAAAAACGATTTTGTCTCTGTTGAATTGATATGAAAACTCGGCTAATAGTTCATTTTGAAATTGATTCAAGTAATGATTTTGTTGACTCTCATTTGATTCTGTCCGCTTCTAATTGGCAATGACAAACCTTTGACAAATCCCATATATCCTGTTATCAACTGATTAATTCATTTACGATTTCATTTGTTTCAATTTACATACAAGTTTTCATATGGTTTGGAAATAGCATGGTCATTTGTATATGTTAATACAGTTATATCAATTTGAAAAATGATCCTGTTGATTTCGTTTGGATTCGACAATGATTTTGTTGATGGTTGAAGCAACTATTTGTGTCGATTTCAATTAGTTTATGAAAACAATTTCATCGCTGTCAAGTATCTAATGCGATTCTGTTTACCTGAAACTGTGATAACAAATGGAACAGAGTACATGTATCTCTGTAATCATTCGATTGATCATAATCTTGTTTTCTCTCAAATTAGCATAACGGTTTTTGATTTGAATGATTCGTTGGTTTTCAAATATCAATTAGATACTTGTTTAATAGTTTGAATTTAATTCTTTGAGTTTTGAATTGGTTTTAATATGATTCTGTGTTCAATTTAGACCAGCTACAGAATCGCAAGATTCTGTAACTAGTCTTAGAAATTAGATTTTTATCAATTTTATCAATAAAATATCCTCTAATATTGTCTATTCTTGTCCTTGTTCAGGTACATACGAATTGCAATGATCAATTTGGGAATCCTGTGACAATATAGGAGATATTTGTGTGATATAGTTTTTATTTTTAAGTTGTTAGTTTGAGTTAGAAATAGAGACTTGGGATATTTTCCCAGATTTGTGTAAACTGTTTTGATAACTCCCACAAGGATGTTTTACCCTCTGGGAGGTCTTTAAATACTTGCCAATTTTTTGTAATAAACTCATCATCCTCACTGTGGGAGAACCATACTATGGATTTATGATACAGACTGAGATGAAAGTTGATGTCTTGTAACAGCTTTCGCTTTCAATATATCAAACTTTTGTTTCAAGTTCTATTCATATCATTTTGCAGTCGATTATAGGCTACTTTAGCTATCATAATCTATTGTAGGTTGATATGATTTGATTAATGTGTAATCTATATCTGATCTCTCTTATTTAAAAAATACAGCAATTACTTTGTTTCAGTTAATGAATCACATATTTCTCTTCTTCGTTAATTGAATCATTTTATACAAATCCTTGCACGTAGATTTATCTAAATGTTATGATTTGTAAATTATAAGATTTTTGTAACTTTTATGTCTTGTTTGTTCTGTTATCGATATTCAAAAGAGCACTACTGCTTACTGTTTACTAGAGGCTGGCAGAGGATTGATGCGGGTTTCCTCTCATCGAAAAACTGAACTGGATTCTTTGCACAGGACAAATTGGAAAGCATTATCACAGGTTAGCTTATTGGTGTTATTTAAGTAGTTTAAATAAATATATTAGTTTATATACATAGTTAGAGTTAGTGTTTTAGTTTCTTAGCTTAGATAGTTAGTTTTTATTCTATTTCTTTATCATAAAACTATAAAATCAAAAAACAGTTTCGCTGTTTTAGGACAGTTTGCAGTTGATTTTTTGCAGGTTTTCTTCTAAATATGTAATTTATAAATATTGTACATTTGTGATTAATATTTGATTCAGTTGATAGTTGAATGTTAAATTTCATAGAATTATTATAGTATTAGATAGTAAATTGTATATATAATAGTTTAGATTTGTTTATTAGTTTGTTTTAATTGTTATTTTTCATTTAGATTAGTTAATTTAGAGTAGTTTTCTTTTTGTTTTCTTAGGAATTAGATCGGCTAATGGAGCCGCTAAACCCGTCAGGGTGGGTTACCCCAAACGACTTGGGTTATTTAGACAACCTCGGACCGGATCCACTCTTCCAGTTGACGGACGTTCAATTTCGCCTGTCAACAAATGGTGCTAGAAGGAGGGCCTAAAATTAATTAATGGCACGAGGCGGTCGTAAGACTCCTCCACCACCTAATCGCTCACCTATAGTGACAAGAAGTCATTCGAACAATAACATCCCCCCTCAAACGGAAACCACATCAACCGACGATCCCCGGGTCACAGTTGAACCAGTAACCCCAAATCCTACAGGTGGTGACATACAAGAGATTGTCCTTCAATATCTCATAAGAATTCATAGTGTTGTAGCCCGTTTGAGGAAACCCAATCGACCTTTGGACCAACCTTTAGATTTCTTTGATATCAGAGAACAACTCGGAGGCACTAATCTCACTGTGAACTCTACAGATCCAATCCTCACTCCTGCTGCAGGGGGATCTGGAGTACCTCCCTCACCACCTCCATCATCTCCTTCCTCTTCTGTAGGAGATTCTTCTGACGAAGGCAATTCCTCTTCTCAACCTTCCACACCCACTACACCAATGGCCAACCAGAACAATCCTGCTAGACCTTGGCTTGACCAATATGCCGTAGTTGTACCTGGAGCTCAACATCCCTTGCCTAAACACCAGGAGAAATGGCTTCCCAAGTTTGACCCTGATTCAAAACAGATCGCTGAAGATCACATTAAAAAGTTTATGTTAGCCATAAGGCTCCGCAATGTCGAACATGAAGATGTAGTCTGTAGGTTGTTCCCCTATACTTTTGAGGGCAATGCATCTACATGGTACTTTTCCCAGCAACCCCATACCATCATGTCTTCGGAAAAGTTTGAGTCATGCTTTTTGGAAAATTTTGGAGACGGTAAGGCTCTGAAAGTCCTAGTCATGGATATTTCTAACTTGAGAATGAACCCTAAAGAGAAATTAAAGAATTCAATCAAATATTCTTAACACTTAAAAACCGAATCCCTGCGGATTCCATGGCTGCCGGGAATCTCATAATAGCATACTATACTAAAGTTTTTCATCAAAGTATAGCTATTTGGGTTAAACGATCTAAGAAATCTACGTTGTTAGAAGCCTTCGAGGAGGCCAGCCATATTGAAAAATACATACTTAGTCTTAAAGACTCTACTAGCAATGAAACAAAGACTAGTTCTTCTTCCAAAAAGAAGATTGAAATCTTCCCTAGACCTACTCAAAGTAAAGCACAACCTGAAAGCTCAGATTTAGAAAACTTAACTAAAGTTGTTCAAAAACTGTCAAATCAAGTTATAGACTTAAAAAAGACAACCAAAGAAGCTTCCTTGAGCAAAGGACCTTACAAGCCCCCGTTCCAGAATCCTTTTCTTACCAACCGACCTAATCCAACCACCGAGGGCCTTAATCTAGAAATTCTACAATATGCCCTTCAAACAATTCTAGAAGCCCAGGATAACTTGAAGCCTCCTGAGATTCCTGAGGAGGTAGTTGAACAAGAGACAGTTCAAGAAGAAGAGTCTTCTCCAAACATTTTTGGACACTCCTCGGATAGCATCTTTCAAGCTAACTTCGAGACGGTTCATCCTTACAATACTAGGAGTAAGACCGCAAACAAACCTTCTTCTTAAAACAATATGAATTCCCCCCCAAAGCAATCTAAACAAGCTGAGACTAAACAGAGTAATGTGAACCCCACTTAGATTATGATGTAGTTGAAGATCTTAAAAAGTTGAGAGCT